>JAHRHJ020003604.1:0-139739 GCA_019776745.2 Taxus chinensis | reverse complement strand
TTTTTTTTTTGTTTTCTTTTGTGTGCAAGCCGCTTCTGCGTGGAGTATGTGACAGGTCTACAGCAGCATGAAAGACAAAACTTAGGTCTGCTTTGGCCACTTTTTACTATTCTTCCACCATTTTTTGTGTTTAGTTTTTGTTTGGTCACCTTTTTCTTTGGCGTGTAGGCCGCTTTCCCTTATTGTGCCGCCAATACCAAATACATCACACGCCTCCTAGCATTCTGGTAGACATTCTATGGGGACCAATACATCACACGCCTTCGTTGGTCGATGATGAACCCGCCTTCTTTAATGAAATGAATGTGCAGGTGCGTGGAATATTGCAGGTGTGCTTTGGCGTGGAGTATAGCACTTGGCTTTTGGAAAAGCTCGTGGAACAGCTCGTTGTCTGTATCAAACTATTATGCAAGGCCGAATAGATTTGATCAAGGCCGAAACAGGATTTCTGTGCCAATACATTTGTCAACATCCCCTGCTGGAGAATGTCAAATACCGCTCAATGTAATGTCCAGAAAAACATTTCCAGTTTGGTCTATGTGATCATGCATTCAATACTCAAAACTTGCATGCATGTGTATTGATCAGAGTTCCAAATCCAGTGGTCTGAGGAGGCTGTTCACTTTGCTGCAGGTTGCACATACACACAGACCTCCAAAACAAGCCAAGCAACTTCCAAAATACAGTAGAGACCCCAAATGTAGAGACAAAACCCTTATTGGAAAAACAAAATTATTATTATTTCCAATACCTGCCAGCAAATTTGCCTGGTGCTGAGTGCACCAGTGTAAAAAAATTTACGTTCCCAAACACCTGGAATTGAACAGGAGGTTGTGGGTTTGCGGGGGGTTCTGGGATGCTGCAGGAGGCAGCACTGGCTCTCCTTCTGGTTGCAGATTTCTTCTCCACGAATTTCTCTTCTTCTGCAACCTTCTCCAACCCTTGTCAGGAGCTTCAATTCGATCTGGTACCAAATGATGATGAAAACAGGGACGGAAGCCTGATCAATTTATTAATCTCAATCAATCAACCATACAGAGAATGGGCTGCAATATTTATAGATATTGCACAGCCAAATACAAAAACTATTAAGTTGCACAGGTGAACCAAATTCCTAAATATACAGGGCTTCCAATAACATCCGTGAAGAATCAATTATATACAAACAAATAAATTGTTTAAAACAATATCACAGTATGTATTAAAAGACACATATGGTTGGATTAACCATATAACAAAATAACTATTATATTTAATTAATAAAATTAATTAAATAATTAAACTATGCATAATTAAATATTAGGATAATACTATTTTATCCTAACATTCTCTTTCCTTGCCATTCTATGAATGAATGATTGTATCTTTCTTTCTGTTATAATATATGTTATGGAGGTATGTTAAAACATCCAGTCTGAAGAAGGTATAAGGATCTGGAGGTCATTCTAAGCCCTATGATTCTTGTATTTCTAAACTCTTTCTGAATACTCTTACATTATCATAGATAAATGCTTCCACTAAAACTCACATAAAAGAGAGACTCAGTACCCGCAATGTGGCTCGGGTGAGTGCTCAGCTTCTGCTGGGTGATAGGTTTGGTGCACAATGGGATCCTTCCTTTTATAGTGGGAGTAAATTGAATACATCGTGGTTCCATTACCGAGACCTATTTTTGAAGTTTTGTCAGTGGCATATAACATGCATCATGATTCTGTGTAAAGCAGTAAGTAGTAACAGATCGATTAACATTGGAAAATGTCTCGAAGTCATGGTTCAAAGAGCACAGAAGATGAATTTTCCCAGAGATTCAGCACTAGACCTGCATCAATACACGTAAATGTGTAGAAGAGAATCTCTATAATGATCTATATGAGAATTTTTTTTGCTGCTTCCCAGTAGAGTTATATGGATGGATTTTAGCCTATGCATCTAGATCAAGTTGGCGTTATGGATCATATATATGGACCAAAGAAGACTACCAGAGGTTACATGATGCAGATCTGACATGTACCCGTGTTGTAGATCACTGGTGGGGAGGAGTACTAGCTAGCTACACTCTAGAATATGCCATTTCACCGTATCATGCCCAGAGATTGCTGGAGGTTTGAGTTTCTACAAGAACCTAGAGGAACATTTCTACATGTTTATTCCTCTAGCTATGAAGATATTGATGGTTCCCCATGAGTTTAGGGTTTCTCCCAATGGCCGGCTAAGCCATTCTAAGTGCTAGGTAAGGAAGGTCAGGTGGAGGAAGATGATAGATGATACGACAGAAGAAGGAGAGGGAAGAAAGAAAGCTGGCTTCACAGTCTGGTGAAGTGTGTGAAAGGGAGATTACTAGGTGACGCGAGGGCTACTAGTGTGATGGATCTATGGAGACAGACCTTGTGGGACGGAGTTGAGTTCACATGGAAGACGTGGAACCTGAGTGTCTATGCTACCCCATCTTAGCAAGTGCGTGAGGGAGACCCCTTTTGGCTTCTGGTGAGAGTTCGTCGCATGGAGAAAGGAGAGTAGTTGTCACATATCTAAACCCCACCTAGTGACCAAACCTTGGTGCTTGGTTTTTCTGACCCAGGAGGAAGTATTGACCATTGAAAACTAGTGGAAGAGATTGATCCGCACCCTAGGAGGTATAATGTTAGTTCCTTCTTCTATGGCTGCACAATTCACTATTGGAGGAGGTTTTTAGACAAGAGGCAAGTGTACAATCTTTTGGTCTTGCATAAGGGAGTGGCATGAGATAAAGTAGCGGTAGTGGAGTGCTTCCTAGACCATCACCACACCAATTTAGTGGGACCATAGGGGCACTTAGCACAGCTCCCTATAGCCCTATTGAACTCATGGTTCTGGTGGACCTGGTGGATCAGGAAGTGGAGGGAAACACCAGAGGGTACCACGGCTCTCGGTTTTGGACAGGACCCAGCCACTACCTAGGTTTTCTTTGAAAGTCTCTGCATTTACCAGATTACAGTGGAATTGAGGATGTTGTAGAACATGTTCACAGTGTGAACTTCTATGGCAAGTGAAGGTATCACCACCTAGAATGAAAGGCTAGTCAATTTGTAACCACATTACAAGGGCCTGTGCCATAGATGGTATAAAAGTATGACCTAATCAATAGTGGTGGATTACATTGCATTAAAAATGCATTCCTGAAGAGTTTCCACATTCTTGTGGAGTTCGAGAAAAAAAAAATCATTAACGATTTGAAGAGATGACAACAAGGAATGGAAGGATTATGTGTGCGAGTATGATGCGTGTTTAAGACTCTCTTGTCTAAAATTATCAGATGATATAGATCCTTCTCAACATTGCAAATGGTTTTTGGGGGGATTGATCACCCCTTTATGAGGGCCTTGTTTATTTTTTTTTTTCCTCATTTTTTTTTTGTTTTTTTTTTAAAAAAAACTTTTATTAGAGGATTCACCAATTTCATCCAACACATAAAAGGACATGACCAATAGATATCCATTCAGTTTCGTGGAGAATTAGAATCACTATAATGTCTCATTTGGAGATAAGAGCCTCCAAATCACTTAGGAATTCATCTCTTTTATTACCAGTCTTAGTATGGAAGGGAATAAATAATTCAGGAACAAAACGGATTAGGAAACAAAAGAGAGGTTGTGTTTGGATGATGGAGAAATGCTCGACATAAAAAAAGAGGGCATCATAATTTCTTCTATCCTGCAGCCATATGATGAGGTGACATAGATGATGGTACACTATGTCACTTTAGAATGGATATTCTCCACCATTCCGTAGTATCATCTGGTCCTGCTCAACCACTTTAGGCACAAGGAGAAGGTAAGCCTCTCCTACTGCATTCTAAAGTCAATGGAAAATTCCATTCTTGAAGTTCATGGCCATAAGAGGACTATCCCTCTCCATCTGGATGTCATATATCTCATTAGTAAGTACATGTTGAGTGTTTTTGGCAAAAAATCATGCCCTGATGTGGTTTCTCTCCTCCCCAAACAAACCCATATTTGGTCTAAAATAATAATATATAGAGACCCTGTCTCTGAGCCAACCCAAAAAGGGTTCTCTGTAACAATAGTAAAGGCAAGGAATTTCTAGGCTTTAGCATGAAGGGTGAAAAAATTGTGGTAGATGATACCCCCCCCTCTTTTTTCACCAATATTGATGTTGGAACTATGTTGGAAAATAAATTTAACATGTAGGGTAATGTGGTTAAAACCCCTTGCAGAAAATGTAGATTTCTTACTTAAGTCTCTATTAAAGAGAAAACCTCAGACCCCAACGCAAGCCTTAAATATGAAATTATTGCTTTGTAAACCTAGTTTAAGACGCTTGAGAAAAAATACAGTGATTTCTTGGGTATGCACAATTAATGGACCTTATATAGGTACACATCATAAAAATATGTGACTCTAGAGGTGTCCCGAATATGGCTTCAAAGAATGGAAAGATTACAAGAAATTTTAAGGCATCAAACTAGTATCCCACCCATCGCCATTTCCCTCAAACTCTAACAGGATTTTAGGGTGGCTGTCAAAGCTTTTAACAAGTTTTTCAGTTAATGTTGTTGGTTCATTATACACGGTGCATAATTTTTTGTGTTGTGTATAGCTATCGTTTTTAGTCGATTTTCTATTTTTGAGAGATTTGTAGGCAGTTGACCCCTTCCTTTTCTTTTTTACCACTTTTTCCTCTTTTGTTGGGGTGTGGACCACACAGATCAAAATACAACATTGTTTTTACTTTTCTTATCTTGGCTATTGAGCCTGTTACTGTAAAACTGGGTAAGGTCCCTCGAAAACCTTTTACATATAATAATAATAAAATCATAACTATTACAAAAATATATGATCCTCCTCCTCATGATTATGAATGATGATAATATACAACATTGTGAAAGAATCTTTCGAGTGTCTTATAGAAACATAAAGTGCAAATATGGTCATTAAATAGACAGATGTAAGAAAATTCACAACTACATCTAAGACCTCGTTGAAAACATAAACATAGTTTTCAAAGACCTAACACCAAATAAAATACCCTATCATGATATAAAGGTGTTTTCCAATCCATTCCCTAAGCATGGTACAAATGGAAAATCTCTCTCGAATAGGGTCAATCTTTGAACAACTTCACTTGTAACTTGATCATATCATTTATCATAAACACTACTCCACGCAAAGTTTAAAGTCAGTTTATACCCCTTATAGAAAGTATTAATAGTTCTATTTTATAAATTAGAAAAGAATAATATGGTTAAATATCCAATCACAAGACCCTTCTTTGAATGGGAACCCAAGTCTAAGTGGCATAAAAAATCAGAATATTGTGAATTTCTCCGCATTGAAGGCCAAGTTATGGATCGTTATTCAATTATATGATATTATGTCAATGAATTAACTAATGATGCATTCATTTCTATAGAAACACAATAACAAATCTATAAAAATTGTAAACACGTTGGTTACCACAAGTTCTAGTGAAGAGTTAAACATTGTCAAAAAATATTTACATGATAAAAAATCAATGATATGTAGATGAAAAGGGTCAAGGATATATAAAACTAAAACCAATAAATATACCTTCTGGATGCTCTTCCATTAGTACAATCATAAATTAAAAGTGATTCATGAAAATTTCCTTAAACAGATAATGATAACTTGAGCATGATTCAAGATTCCTTCACAACCCATGATACAAATGAATACTCTAAAGAAGAAGGTCAATCATCAACAACCATAGATATTTATTCTATCCTTTCAATGCTAAATTCTATTCCTAAAAAAAAACTATTCTTGTTATTAAGAAATAACAGCAAAGTGTTTGGACATTGGCAACAATGCATCCTTCTATGTTTATAATACCTCAAACTAGCAATCTTAAATTTAATAATTTTTTACAATAATTATTTGATGTACAGTTTGGTTTTGTTTTAAAAAACATTATTAAATAGTCAACAACGATTCATACATGATAATACATCCATATGCATGTACTCCACGTGGTACATATTCTTAGGGGTATCCTCACACAACTATTTCCCTCTCTAATGGAAAATGTATCACCAAACAAATTAAATGCAATGCCTGAAGGGGTAATATTGAAAATTTTCTATTTATAGCCTATAATATGCCTTGGATTCCCATCTATGTATCAATCCTTTCCTCAAATAATTCCATTCATTACTAAAGGCCATATTGATGTAAATACTCTTCGAACGAGTTGATAATATAAATCTTCCATTCAACCTACATTGGAAATCATTGACAAATGTATTGAGGAATATTAATTTCAACATATTATACACATTGAAAAATTTCCTCTAATACAATATATGTTTTTGATCTCATCATATAATTATCCAATCACATTATTGTCTTGGATTTCATCCTCCCAAGTCCCGTACATCAGTAATTGTTAAAAAATTTTATTCACTCTATTCACTTATACCTCGTATGCCAAATTATCACAAATTAGGACTCATTGAATCTTATGATTCTCTTATTATCTTAAAACTCATCCACCCAAGTCTCATAAATCAGGACTCATCAAATCATGGGTACGTGAAAAATCCTTCTAGTTACTCCATTGACTTGGATCTCATTGGCCCAAGTATCTTAAATAAGCACCATTCATATTTCCTAAACATGGAATTATTGCATGTTGATAAGTCCAATGGATACTATTATCTACAAAAATATAGAAAAATAAAAAAACCATTAAAGAGAATACAAATCCAAATAAACCCCATCATCAATGTATTATACAAAAATTGACAACGTAAAAGAAAACACATCTTCTTCCAAGGGTTCTCTTTGTAGTAGGGGGGAGGATTCTTGTAAGGTCAATTCATTTAACAAACAATTTTATTTGTTTCCCCAATTGGCGGATATTTAATCATAACATCATCTCTCCACATTCTTCTCATATATGACATAGATTAATATTGTTCATCTTAGTTATTATGTGTTTTTTATCTTTGTTATAGTTTCTAGAATCCTAGATAATTTTACCTATGGTTTTATTTATAAACTTATGGACATAAAATCCTCCATTGAAATAAGTTATTACTTTAACAAAAAACTAAAGTTTTTATACCTAGATCATTTGACCATTCATTTATGTGTAAAGTGTTTATCTCTTGTGTCCAACTAGTCGTATGAGGCTAAGGTTTTCGGAAAGAACGTTCATTCCCAACAAGAACAATATCAAAATACAATGAAAAATCAATCTAAATTCAAAAAAATTATATTTATATATATCATTGCACCTTTTGTTCTTCACATTCTTCATTGATGATCCCATACTTATTACTAGTAGTATGAGACTTAGAATGTAGGTTTTTATCCTTACTCTCTTATATTTTTTCTTCGGTGTTAAGAACTTGCTTCTTACTAGTGGCATAGGGAAATATATAGGGGGTCATTTAAAAAAAATATAACAAAATAAAGCTTTCAGAAAATATGAATTTATGGTGCTTAATCACACACATCCCAAGAAGTTTCTCATGTTAAGAGAGACAACAATTCCTTCACATGTATTTTTTCAATCAATAGACCATCAATGAATTTAGGTCTAGTCAAAACCTATAACCCAAATCATCTTGGAATCAGTTAGGTAATATTGACTTGAGATGAGTCACATTTTCTAGAATGGATCATTATTACACCTTATTTCCTATCATCCATCATCATCATTTTCATATCATTATTCTCCCAGTTCTCACTTCATTCTTAGCTCTTGGTGATGAAACCTTTCATCTTCGTAATTTCGTGGAGTCACTTTTGGAGTGAGATATCCTATAACCATATCATCTACATTCAACCTATGGAATGAAATTATTATAATTATTTTAACATGAGTTTAAATGATGTGTCGTTTTACCGAGTCAAAAATATAAAAACATTCAAATATGTTTTTGAAAGTAGAAAAGTTAAAAAAATTCAAATTTTTTCAAAAACTCTAAAACATTCATATATGTTCAAAAATCCAAAAACATTTAAATATGTTGAAAATCTATACACATTATAAAACTTGCAAAAAAAACCAAAAATAGTATACAACTGAAGAAAAGTAAAACGTTTAAAAATGTTTGACAAAATCTTAGCAACTAAATAATATGATTCAAAAATATCACCCTTTAAAGAAAATCCTACTGACCATTCTAGATCATGTTCCAGTACTCTTTTTTCTTTCCCGTGGCATATATCTATGCTCAGCAACAAAACAATCCATTACCCTTTGGCAATATAACTTTTATTCAAGTGCATTTGGATTAAATCCAGTATAAATCAAACACCAATGGGATCATATGAGAACTATTTTTTTAGTATCTAAGATCACTCCACTCTTCAGCCGAATCCAATCATCTTTTGTTTCTAATATATCACTTGATGAAAGTCATATATGTAAAATTCTTCAATGTGGAACACATTATGGTTGTCATTATTGTAAATTTTTTTATAATGTTGTACTTTTTCAAAATTGTGATGATTCTTTTTTCAGAATGTTATTTTTTTTGCACTATGTTATTGTAAATTCTAATTGTAGATAAATTTTTAACATCTTACTTCACATATCACTTTTATGTACACAGTTCATGTTCATATCGGGTTAATTTGAAATAATTTTTTTGTCTTTGATTCACTTATAAGTATTGTGTTATCATCCCAGTTTATTAAATAATCCTTTACCAAAATTCAAAACAAAAATTCATATAATCACAAAAAATCGTAAAAATTCGCAAACAAAGGAAAATATTTCAATAATATGACATAATATTGATAAAATCACGCTTTTAACTACTATCCTAGTGATTGTTTGAATATTATAACTATCATGCTACATTCTTCCATTTGTATGGTAATATTTGTGCTTAGGGTAAGTTAAGTCAATTGCTTTTACTTTGAAATACAGATTAGCTCTGAAAATTTTTAACTTTAAGATCAATATTTAATGCATATCCAACAAGAGAGTGATTAGGAGTGTGTTATATTACTCTACTCTTTGGTATGATCCTATTCCCTTGATTTTTGAAAGTTTATTGACAAATTGTTATATTTTTGAAGTTGTGTTTTCTTTTTTATCTTACTTTCTGGACCAATTACATGTATTTCATTTTCATCTTAGCTTCCTTATAGTCGTGGTGCATAATTTTATATTGTATATTGGGTTTTTTTTCATTTCTATATTTTATTTATTGTGAGTTTATTTTTATGCACATAACAAGATAAAGATCTTGACTATTTTATAATCATGGTGATAATTGTATTGTGTAAAAAAATGTTTCCTCTAAATTTAAACTCTCTGAATGATACTCATGATATGAGAACAATCCATCTTATCCTCCTTTACACTACTTAGATTCTTCCTATCAAGTGGTTCTCCATGGTTTTGTTGCATCCCCCACCTATTTGAGGGGTTATTTCCTTATCATTCTACTTAGTGGTGCATCGAAATGCTTCACTTCCTTTCACTCACTAGTTTGCATTTGTCTACTATATTTAAAATGCTATTGCTTCATAATAACACTTTAAAGATGGGAATATGTAGACACCCTAAAAATATGTACTTATTTCTAGCCTTTATTCATCCCATTAGAATTAGTTAAATTAATTCTTTCCTACTAGACTACATCCCTGTAGAATGAATTAAATTAATTCTATCATTTAAATCATAACCCGTAAAAAAATAATTAATTTAATAATATTACCTTTATTTCCATTTTAGAGTTAATTAAATTATTTATAATTACACTTTAGTTATAATTCCCACACACTTTAGCTAATTTAACTAAATATTTATTTAAGTAAATGGTTAATCATCATGTCACAATTTATAAATAATTAAATTAGATTTTTAAATAATCATATTTATCTATTCACACTCCACTCCACCCCACTTATAAAAAACTAGAATGATGGGGGAGAAAAAGTTACACGTACAACCATCTTCCCATACAAAATATGAAAATTCATTTCCCCTACAAAGATACAATTGCACAAATAATATCTAATGGCTATTTCAGGAAATTATAATTATGAACTTGTAAACCATTAAAAAACTTGATCTAATATTCATGTCCTTATCCTCATTTATTAAAAGAAGGATATTCCTTTGTAAATTATCATTGGAATCTTTGTGTAATTGTAGCCATCTTATGCCAAATTTCCATGTGCATTCTCATGTCTATTTGTTCATAGAATTTACATTTATGCATTTGGAGAACTTTTTACGAGCAAAAAAAATCCTTTCAATTAAAATATTCTAGAAGGTGAAGAATTTCACAATCTTACGTGAGGTTTGCAAGGAAAATATTAGAAAGAGGTATATTATTTAATTTTTTTTATCTTTCACTACTAATGATATTTTCGCTAGTCACATTGTGCTTATTTTGGGTTTATCTCGTACCAACTATGACTTCTTGTGTGGGTGACTTGCTAATTATTGTATAGGACTATAAATATGTTTTATGGAGTGTTAAGGAACCTCATCATTGGGGGGAATGCTTATGAATTTGACAATGGGATTTTTTTTGGAAGACCCCAAGAGATAAGATCAGGAATATATGTGGGAGTGGCTATTTTTATTGAATTATACATTGTTTTACCATGGGTATTTCTAGTAAAATATCAAGAAAATTTGTTCATTAAACTTATGCTTCATACAAAGATTTTTATTATCAAGACTATGGGAGCTGATTAATGGTATTGATAACATGACTGATAGGATTCTATGGTCATGAGGCGTTAAGATGGAATGTGCTACTAGTTAAGGGATGGTTCGATAAAGTTTGTTTGAATACATCCAAGGGTTTATTAGGGGTTGTATGTGGATTGTCTAGTTATAAGTAACTCTACAAATAAAATTTCACATATGACCTTCAATCGCACTCGACCTCCTGAGGTTGTACCAGGATGGTCGATGTGGAATGTGTGGATGGATACAAGTAGTTAAATTTGGTATGGGAACGAAAATGTATGGGAATGGGATAAACAAGTTATCAAGGAAAAATAATGTCCTCGATATGCAATATCAATATCTACTCATCAACGGCAAGGAAGGCCCTTCTAACCTCAATGGGTCTAATGGATGTGTTGAAAACAATAGCCACACAAAAATTCAAATCAATGTTGAGTTCTATGTAAATACTCTCCACTAGCTATTGGATTGGCAGAAAACTAATGAGTTCCTCGTAAAAATTGTAAGAAAAGGTCATGGAATAAATGAGAGAGAGGCATAGTTCCGCTAGGTTTATGGATAGTTAGTTGGTTTAGTCAAAACTAAAAAATCTCTATAAGCGTACCTATTTAGAACATTCATCTATCTAACAAGATATGGCAGATGTGGGGATGTTCTAAAAACCAATGAACGTAAATCAATGTTTAAGTCTATTTAGTCTTCGAGCATATTCACTTAGGGGACAACAAGATCAAAATGTTAAAATCTCTCTGGTCATGGTCTGGAAATGGTCATGTGTGCATATTTGAAATTTAATCTATGAAAGATAATAACAAGCTAATCTAAGAAAATAAAAGCTATACTATGTTTTTTTATTTTCCAATATAAAATAAATAAAGAAAAGTGAAGCAGTTAATGTAATAAAAGAAATATTTTTGTATTTTCTAGAATAACAGTGAGTAAAAAAGAAATGAGGAAATTTCCAGTAGTTTAATTAATTAATCCTAAAACAAATAAACAATCGGATGTATTTGTTTATCTGTGAAAAATAAATCTAATCTATTCTAAACATTATATTTTCTCTAAACTATGGATGTGAACCAAAATCCTCTACATTACCTCAAAGGCATGAGAAGAAATAAAAAATTCTCAGAATTTTTTCTTCCCCTACAACTTCCCTAGCGAAAGTAAAGAAGGATTTTATGGAGGATATTCTAAATTAAATGATGCTTCAGTTGATTTCTAAATTAATAAAGAATCTTTCTTCCAGAATCACCCCTTTGCAAATCTATAGAGATAGTAAAAGGAAGCGATTTATCCTAAGAAATATTTGTTGAAGGAAATGATTTACTGTAGCTATTCAATGATTACAACAATGAAAATGTAAATACACTTTATATTGTACTAAATAATATTATAAATAGTTCACAAAAAAGAATTAAATAAATTCTTAAAACCAAATACGACCCCAACCTGGTAATTGTTATGCTCTGGAAATCCAATTGTGGTGTGGTTTTGTGTCCTCTAAGTATTCTTTTCCGACCTTCATTGTCCACGTGATTCCAGGAGCTAGGAATACAGAGGAAGTTAGAAGAATGCGTTGGAGAAATTAATGGCTTAATGGGTAATCTGGTGGCACTGCTAGCAGAGGTATATCAATGCAAGTAGATAAATCTTGATTGTGTAATATCGAGAAGTATTGTAGTATCATAACATAACAATACACAAAAAAACCATTATCTCGACCATTTGTTTCAAAAGAGCTGATGGTTTTATAGAATGTTAATTGGGTTGTGTACTATCACACTTGGAAGCCATGGGGTGCCACATCAACACATGAAGGGGAAGTTAAACATTCAATCAACAATTACAAGTGAAAGAGGTGATTTCCACAAGTCAGACATGCTTAAAATTAACCAAAATTATTGAGAAACGTGTTCTATAAGTGAAGTAAAGTGAAGCAACATGTGTTTAATTTACGCACAAATACTTCAAAAAAATTCACACTGGACCATCTCCCTATGCAGCGAGGTGTTTACAGGACCACTACCCTACCAAGGAAGAGGTTACAAAATTGCTGCCCTGTGCAACATGGTGGTTACAAAACCACCACTCTGTGTAGGATGACAGTTACAAGAGCGCCACTTTTCTAGGGCGGAAGTTACAAAACCTCTACCCCACCTCATTGGCGATTACAGGACCACAACCAAGGAAGATTTTGTAACTAAAGAAAAAAAACTAAGGAGAAATGATGTAGGAAGCTACAGAAAAGCAGGAAATTGCTAATTAAGGTAAAATAGGCTATAAATATAAGTTGCAAAGAGGTTAAGGATCTCTAACAACTTTTAAAATGACATGAATGATCATTGAGGAATTTGAACCATATTTTGACAACGTAACATGTGCAAATTTGGTTGCATTTTTATTTCCCCCTCAGAGAAACATTTTATCCATGAATAGGTGTAAAATGTAGAGTGTGAGTATGGAGTTCTTGAAATGGGGAGTTAGAAGCTATAAATGACATGCTTGTGTGTCATAATGTGTCCATCCAACCTCCCGTTACCTACAAGACAAAATAAAAACTCAAGTTTAGATAGAAATGATATCAAAAAATAATCACTAAGACAAAACGAAAAGAGTAGTTACCATCTACATGAGTATAGAACTATACCTATATCAAACACTCCAACCTTGTAAAGAATATACACTCAAAACAATGTTAAAACAAAGAATATATAATCAAACCATTCTTTTTAAAATTCATTTACACATATCATCATTGTAATATTGGAGCTTTGGATTATTAGTCACCATTTTGAGTGATATTATTGCCAAAATGATGACTGTGATTACATAATCATGGCCTTGTGAGTGAGAAATAGAGTGGCAAAGACAAATCTTAGTATGCTCCATTTGTTTATTTGAAACCTAAAATGTAATTTTAAAAAAATATGACCCTAGCAGGGTTATTTTTGAAATTTGTTGTGTTAAAATGTTCCCTAGGGGGTTGTCTAGTTGGTTCTATCTTTTCTTCTTTGAAAAACGTCTTTTTTTTTTTTTTTGAGTTTTTAGGTCAATATGGGGCATGTTGTCCATTCTAGACATGACCACCCCCTACACATGGTGGAAATTAAAAAAAAATTTCCTTACTCAAGGTGAAATTCCTAGAATTGACATGATAATTACAAAACCACCTCCCTGCATAGGGTGGTGGTTTTCTAATTCTTGAGGAAGAGAGCAATTTTGACCCACTTATACTATTTTATTTTATTTTATGTTGTTTTGTGATTTTTTATATGAGCTTGCCTATTGAAATACATTGTTAGCTTTCTCTTTTCTTGTGTTTTATTACATGTAAAAGGATTTATACTAAGAGAGTGTTATTAGATTCTAGTTATTATTTCTCAGTTGTCTCAGGAAAATATGGAATTATTAAACTGAGCTTGGTTATGGAGGATATCTTAGGTGCCACACATAGCACCAGCTAGGCACATTTTATTTGATTTACTGTCTTATTGGGATGTGGACTTGAACACTATTTAGTTTCCAGGTGATAGAGGAGAGTAGAGCATTACTCTAAAGGATGCTTATAGGATCCTTGGTGAGCCTGTCATTGGTAGACGTTTAACATTAGAGAGTGTAGGTAGTACAATAATAGATCTATTCATTCGGAATCTTATATGGGGGATGATGGGGCATCACCAGGCACCAATCGGGGTATGCAGATTCTATTTTTTGTCTCCGCACCTATATATACATGATGCAAGGTCATTATTGCTATCTTGTCTTTGTGTTTAGTAGGAGAAAAGGGTGGGGATAAGCTCTTGTACTATTGGGCTTTGATCATAATGAAAATTGAGCAGTATGGGAGTATATTTTCATAGGGTGTGGATATTTTTAGGACTACATACCATGACTTGTACCAAGTGTTGATGCGATAGGGGAATTAACTAAGGCATCCTTTTTTCACGATGCGCTAGGTGTTTGAGCGGATCATACCTGATCAGAGGGGAGTTGTTATATAAGATCAAGGAACCATTAGGGACATAAGATGGATAGGATTGTCAGTTCTTAAAGGGCCACACCAGTCCGCTTCTAAATTTACGACAAATGATTTTATTACGAGACCCTACCAGGACATGATCTGATTGTGGTGTCAAAAAGGGAATATCCTGATTGCATGTACTACCACTTCATAGTTAATTTACAGATGAGCGAGGGTGGAGGCCTACCCTACCACTAGAGTACCCTAAAATTTTGGATTACCCTACGATGATGCTCTTCCTTCCATGCCTATTCTCTAAGAGAGCTCTAGAGAGACATGGGATGGCCCCAAGGGCCGACATGGATGGATAGTGGTGACAACGGGATTACATATCTCTATTAAGAAGGCCTGAGCTCCCATATAGCCTAGTGATATTCTATAGATTGAGGCCATGCCCACACACATTTGGGAGGATGATAAGGATTCTGACACAGCCATAGATACAATGATTGAGGGCGAGGTTGGTGAGGATATGAGTGAGGAGGTTAGAGAAGAGGGTGTGATGAAGATGAGGAAAATGATATAGAGTGTTGGGTTAGAAAGGAGATCTCAATGGAAAAGAGAGAGGAGGTGGAGAAGGAGAAGAAGACTCCGGTTTCTAAGGAGGCACTTCCTCATGAGGGAGGTGGAAATGAACATTCCTTGATGGACTAGCTCATCACCTCAAGAGAGAGGGAGGCTCAGGAGGTACCTATAGTATCTCAACCACCACCAGTTGCACTAGCTGATCCTACCTTGATGCCTGGAGTCTAAGTATGTAGATACTCTTCTGTCAATGATGTTAGATAGAATTGTTAGTAAACTACATATTGTGCATCTTTTTATTTTTGACATTTTTCTAACTCGCTATTGTTTTCTTCCTTTCATAGCCACTACTGATTGCTGTGATATATTATTCATATGGCTTGTGTCTATACCTTGCTAATCCCAATGGGGAAGACTCGTGCATATCTACTAGAGGATTTGGGACAGCCATTGTAAGCTAGACAACACACTGATGTTATTTCTCCTCTTTTGAAGCCCGTGGAGCTCTTGACTTCTTAGAGAAATTTTTTTTCCACATATGAGATGGTAGAGAATATGGCTATGTGGAGCCACTCACAAAATTAGACTTTAACTAGTGATCTATCTCACAGTTACTCTCACCACTTGACACATTCATGACATTGGACCTACAACAAGAGTCTGAGACATAACTACTCATCATCTCCGGGTTCTCATAGAGAGGGATAAGCCATTGAGCATTTATTGTTTGGATGCCATTTTTTGAGGCATACATATAATGTTTTTTGTATTTTCATGCTCATTGCGAACATTTTAACGAAACCTAACATTTTATGGCATTGAACTACAAACTTGATTTATTATGATATATATAGAGATATTTCTTTTTGATTTGGCTATTATTTGCAGTATAGTTGACATCATCTATGGTTTTCTTCACATGTGTACTCTTAGATGTCTAAAATCTCTGATTTTATATTATTTTTAGAATGCATGCAATGGATAATAAATGTTAACACAATGATTTTATTTTATATATATATGATGCTGATGTAAACACAATCCAATGTCGAAAGTTTGGTTTTTCAAGAAATATTTGGTACCTCTTGATTTTTTGGAAAAAATGTGATAAATGATTTTATATTAAAATAAACTCAATCCACTTCTAACCACACATAACTAGTAAGATGTGAGGGATCATCACCAAGATCCAGAAGGGTAGTGAGTTGTATGATTTTTATATATGGAAATGGTGAGTGAAAGACAAGCTCTTTATAGAAACCCATTTGAGAACCTGCAAACTAGTTCTACACAATTTTTTCTACATAGTTTAAGGTGATATTTTATTTTCATTTTATCTCAAATTAGATTCATAGATGGGCACTTGAATTATAAAATCTGGTGTAAGGGTTTCACTCCTTTGGAACTTAAACATCTAACTCACTTTGTTGCGATTTACGATTTCAAAGAAACTTGTTATTAAATGAATTTCTTTTAACTTCCTAACTTATGTGGAAGAACCACCTAAAATTTACCTCATAATACCAATAGGAAGCATGGGCTCATCACCAAGGATAAGGCATAGGTGAGTAAGGGTACTTACCCCCATTTCCCAACCTCATGCCACTTAGTAATAGTTACGGGGTCAACACCGAGGGTTGTTGGGGAATGGAAGTGTGCAAATGAAATATTTTTATTGATTTTGACTTGAGATATATAATTTTTTGTTTTAATTTTAAACTTTGAGTTGTGCTTTTGGGAGGGAGAGTTTTCCCCTGGCCTCAACCCGAAGTGACTAGTAGAATGTAAGGGCTGAACACAAAAATTTGAGATGGGCTAAAAAATGACCCGCATAAAATGTTTAGAGTGTTTTTTTGTTTCCAAATATGTGTGTATGGGATAGATGTGACACCAAGAAGCTTCTAGAATAAGACTGTAGAAAAGTACACTGAAGCTAGAACAAAACCATGAGTAGAACAAAGTATGCATGCCTTGGTTTGATTTAAAAAACGCTCTATCATGATTTATTTGAATTGATGAAAAGATTCATAAATGCTTGATGATAATATTATGAATGCTTGAAGAGGTATGATTTAATTTTTTCTAACACTTTTAGAAGTTTTTCAAAATTTCTTGAAAATTAATCTCTTTGATTACAAATTTATGAAATGAATTGGCAGATGACAATGCAATGCGGATCGAGTACTATACATGTGGATATGCAAATGGATAATGCATAGTAGCAGTTTCAAGTTAAGTAAATTCATAGATTCACCAAATTGTTCACCCTCTAATATACACATGCAATATGCCTCATTATTTTAGTCCTCCATGACTTCATATGGGCCTAACCACTTGGTCGTGAATTTCCTTCCTTCACCAGTTTTCTTGTCTATCTAGATGTCAAGGTCTCAATATAAGATTTCTAACATATATTTCACATTCATATACCTTTTTATTGTACTACTGGAACTTTCGGTTAGTGTAATATTTATGGTGCACGTTATCTCTGAGCTGACGTTTCATGAAGTGTTTGTATATCAATGAGCTATGTTTCACTATATCCTTTATCTTATAAGATTCCTTGTAATGATATCTGGAGACTGGGTATCTCGACTTTGAGTGGTAAAACCACTTTTGAACTGAATACTTAGAAATATGGGGTTACCCCCCTTCAAAATTCTTACCAAACTTCTGTAGAACCCACAAGACTGGAGATAACTTTACATGTCAATCTCACTTATTCTCCTTAACAGTTTTCCAAAGGATGGACTTTAGCGTCTTACTAGTTTGGTCAGCCTATCTATTTTCCTGAGGGTAGTATAGAGAGGTTGTGTGATGATTTATTTTTAATGTTTTACACAACTCATGCACATCTTCATTTTTAAATGATGTGCCATCATAAGAGATAATGACCTGAGGGACCGTGTACTTACAAATGATTTGTTCAAGATGAACTTTGAAATTACAAACTCTCGTAACGTTCGTTAGAGGCATGGCCTCAAAACCACTTTGGAAATTATTCTAGGGCTATAATTATAAAATTGTTGCCGTCAATAGATGAATGAGAAAATTTCCCTATCAAATCCAATCCCCTCATGGAAAAGTGATAATGTGTTGCAATCAGTTGTAGAGATCGGGTAGGTATATGAATTTCATGAGAGAAATCCTTACACTTTTTACACTGGCATACATACTCTAGTGAGTCATCTTCTAGGGTGGACCAAAAATAAACCATCTAGTGTATCTTCCTAATGTTCGCATGTCCTCCAAAATGACCTCCACAAACCCCACGTATGGGCTTCATAGATGATATTATCAGATTCTTCCTCATCTGCACACCTTAGTAGCATTCTGTCAAACTCTCTATGATAGATCATGTGTTCTATGATTACGTACTTGGTGGCTATGACGCGTATATTTCTTCTCTACTATGCGATGTTTGTCCCTCAGGGTATGTTTGGTCCAAAATAAAATTGAAAATATCTGAGTACCATAGACACGCAACAATGTGAGGTCTTATTTCTACATATTATATATCCACATTGATTAATTTACAAGTTTGATGAATCCCACATGTAGGAGTTTCATAATCTCTTCCTTGACCATTAAATCTAGGTTTGGATTCATAGGTATTGACATCTACTTGATGGGATTGGTGTCACGTTCGGCTACGAGATTTTTTACAGTGACATGAGGAGCAATTCCTGTCATCTATTTATAGATAAATGTGAAGGCTTTGGAAAATTCCTTGAGGACCTTTGTGTGAATTTCCACTTCTACTGGAGTTAATGAAGAACCAATTTTTAATATACTACAGTTTTTCCTCCATCCCGATATTTATATCAATGGTATTGGTTATCTCAATTTTTCCCCCGTGTAAAATTGATCAAACACAACCCCGCACGAGAGAAAATCAAAGGGTCAAATTAGTCATGCGAGCTCACATTCAAATCCAAAAATCAAGGGGGGCAGGAGGGCTCTATAACAGAGGAGCAGGGTCAGTGAAGGATCAAACAATGTAAAATGAGGCTAGAGGATCTCAGGAGGAAAATTGGGGAAAGGCTTGAAGTTTTCAGACTTCACATACGATTCAGAGTGGACCCAAATCGATTAAGTATAAAAGGATCAATGGAAGGTGCAATGTGTCTCAACGGCACACCTTCAAGGATTGAAGCCAAGGGAGGTTCCCCAAATGAGTGCAGAGCTTCAACGTGTCCCAGAATCTGACGAGCCAGTGTTCACTCAAAGCTTTAAATTGGCTAACTATAAGAATTTTGGTGGAGGCCTCCACATGTTTCATCGATGTAACACCAAGGTTGGGTCCAAAGAGTGGGTTCCAAAATGAGTGCAGGCTTGCCACGTGGTTCAAGTCAAAAGGGGGGACATGAGCGGACCCAAATTAGTTAAGTATATGAGTGTTAGTGGAAGGCACCACTTATCTCAGTGATGCATATTTAAGGGTTAAAACCAAAGGTGGAGACTTAAAACAAGAACCAAGCCTCCACATGTCCTAGGTCTGAAATGAAGACAAAGTTGGAAATTGAAAAGTATCTGGCCAAAAGACCGCACCACATGTCTCATTGACACAAATTCAAAGGTGCAGCTTAGAGTGGAGACTCAAACATGTGCGAGCCCGCCATGAAGTCAGGGACTGAGAAAGGAAACAGGCCCAAATCAGCTAAGTATAAAAGAAACAAAGATAAGCTACAGAAGAATCCTAGTGTCTCATAAACACAACTTTAAAGGCGTGGGCCAAAGTAGAGACTCAAATGAACATGAGGCTTCCATGTGTCCCACGTTCGAAATGAGGGACAAATACGATCATTGAATCAGACTAAGGAAAGAAGAGACAGTAGAGGCGTCCCCGTGTCAAATTGGCACACCTTCAAAGGTCAGACCCAAAGGCTAGTTTCAAACAAGTACAGGCTCAACACGTGTCTAAAATTCAAAAAAGGGATAGAGCTGGCCATTTAAATTGACTAAGTATAGATGGGTCAACAGAAGCCTCCACATTCCTCATCCACGCAACTTCAAAGGTAAAATATGGGGGCAGGTCCCGAATATGTGTTGAGCCTCCATGTGTCAAGGATTAGACATATAACCTTACCAAACAGAAGGGACAACGTGACCATGTTTCAAGTCAAAGCGGGAAGGCAGGTCTCCAGAGGCAGTTTGAATATTTTGGCTTCTGTTTCAAAAAGGAGTAAAGTATAAAATTAAGCCGCACCTCTGTTGATGCCTAGAGAATCCACTTGGCAAACCTAAATTTACATGCGGGGAGGCGGGCCTTGGAAGGATTTTTTGCAAAAATTGGGTCAGCGGGTGTGGGGAAAACTTTTCCGCCCAAGTATAAAATGTGGCCAGCGGGCCCGAAGATGAATTTTTAAGAAATGTACAGGTTACGGGCTTGCAAGAGATATTTTAGGAAAAAGTTAATTGCGGGCTTGCGGAGAATTTTTTGCTCTATTGTAATTATTTTGGTAAAGGCGCAAAGTGAATTTTGGGCTTGCGGACCCGTTTTGAAAAAAAAAATTTTCACCATTTTTGTATGGATCCTATTCAAGTATTCAAATAGGCATATATTTCGATCCATTTCTTGAAATGCAACAAATTTGGTACCATTAGAAAGGTCTCAACCATGTTTACGCCATGGAATCCTGAAACTTTAATTTTGACAAGGTTATATGGACAAAAAATAGGAAAAAAAAAATTCATGGCATTAGTGTATGATCCGATTGCTTCAATAACAAGGATAATATTTTATTTGATTCGTTGTTCTTCATTCTTAAAAATGACAAAATAAACATGGAGAGGAAGACTTAACAGATTGTAGGTTGATTTGTTAGGGGCATGTATGGCTTATAGCTGAGATTTCAAATCAGATTTCCCAGCTCTTATCTTCTCCTCTCTTATCTTCATCTATAAAGGTAAGAGCTTGGCTCATTGCAAAAGGTTGGACATTTTTGTTTTGCACCCTCCTTTCTTCTTTGGTCTGCAGACAAATTTGTGGATTCTAAACCTTTTATTAAGACTGTAATGAATGGTTTTTTTACCTTTTTTGCCATTGTAATTCTCTGTATCAATTTGTGAAACAATAATACACGTTTGTGTATGGTTTTAACCCTCTCTTGAATTATTTTCGCTTATCTGATCTTTCATTGCAATATTGGTTATATGTGGATGATGGTTATTTTACATTTTAATGGCTTGTGATTGATAGCAAAGTTGGTGTTCAGAATTCCTTTGGTGCATCACCTCTATTAGTTTAGGTTTAATTTCTTACATAATCTATCAACCCTACCTCCTTGGCAAGTTATAATAGATCCTCTGTAAATTTTATGTGTGCACGTGAACAAAGAAATCAAAATCAGACTTCTTGCTAGAGATCTATCTTGATTTCAATTTCCCACACTTTGAGAGATGCTCCATGTTATGCAATCACACTCGAGAGACTCAACCCATTGAGTTGCAAACTTTAAGGGGTTTCGTGATTTATCACTAATAGTACCCATGATTAAAAAGTAATTTCCTTATTAAAACTTAAGTGGGGCCGGAGGTAGTTCTAATTCTCCTTCCTCCTCTACTTTTTAAACCTCAAGTAATTCCAATGAGGAAGGATCCATTGTGCAATCTCCAAAATAGGAGGAAGAGTGATGTATGAGAGTAAAACCCCTCTTATGATGTGTAGGATGAAGGTCAGTGTATGTATTGAGGTAACTTAGCATAGCCTCATCATTATCCACATAATCTGAAGTGACATGCTCATTTTCAGTCTCAGCGTATGCCAGGATTAAATTGGTAGACATTTTTCAAACTAGGGGTTTGATTCAAATTGAAATAGTTAAATCAGTATCTTAAAAATATCCTCTTGGAAAAAGAATGAAGCAAACGTAACAATGGAATTAGATAAAAGGTTCTCTCCGTGTGGGATAGCTTCAATGGATATGAAATAAAAACCCTTGCTCAAGTTAGCACTACAATATTATAGAGCTTCAAGAGCTCCGCTCTAACCTCGTAAATTTTTTAAACTTGGCTAGTGGACTAGTTGGGAATCACCCAAAAACTTGATTATTACAAGCACCCATCCTCTTGGCTATAATGAGACCAAGAAGAAGAGCCTCATATTTGGCACTATTGTTAGTGCATTCAAAATTGGGCTTAAAGGAAAAATGCATAACCTTCCCTTTCGGGGAAGTAAGGATCATGCCTGCCCCAACACCTAAAGGTTCTAGGGAATATTTACATTTGATCATGTTTATTTTATTCTTCCTCCACTTCTTATACCTTGACCATGCAAATATCATCGGTTGGAAGAGATTCGAGTCCTAGATCATGTCCAATGCCTAACGATTTGAAAGGAAAGAGAATGGGTAAATCATTCTCTAATAACTTGAAAGTCTTAGCCGTTGTTTCAGTGGACACCATTTCAACAAGCAACAGTTTCATCTTTGACTACAAGAATCCCCTAGATCAAACCATTAGTTTCTAATTTTTTTGTGGGGATCATTTTAGACACTGGCATTTTATATTTAGGTGTTTTAGTTGATTTGCAGGGAGCTCAAACTAAGTATGTACCATGTGTTTCTTCTTTAAGTTAGCTTGATGAATATCAGAAGGTTTTAGGTCACCTTGAATTACAAAGACTTTCCCCAAATGTAGAAATTTGACTTCCTGCAATAGTGTGGAAATTATTTCCTTCATCTGATGGATCCAAGGTCAACCAAGAATCATGTTATAGGTAGTTTTTCCTATCTATAATATAAAACTCGGTTAGAACCGTCTTGGATACAATAAGTAACTTGAAGTACTATGGTTCATATGGATGTTTCTTTGAGACTGCCATAGCCTCTCAGTGAATTTCTAGTTGAGGAATAGTTAGTTTCCTCGTAGCCTAAATTTTTTAGGAACGATAAGGGGAAAATATTCATAGCTGACCCATCATCAATCATTGTGCACTTAACATAATTATTATAGATCCATACTTGGAAGTATAACATTCGGTCACCTTTGCATGTTAGCTCGATGTCCGTGGGCATCTTATTGATGTTGAAGACGAATCTAACATCTCTTTTAGGATCTTTGTAGGAGGATAGAAATCAAAGTCTATGTGGTTGACTTGTTGCTTGGGGTTGAGGGTTGGTTAAGTCTGTTATAAAATCATATTCTCTTACTCGCCTCAAAAGTATTTGGAGTGTCATCTGAGATAGATGGGTAGATGGGAATACACTGCATCAAGTAATCATGGGTCCTTGTGGTTGTGTTAATTTAATGGTTAATTTTTAATTTAACTTGACCCCATGATCTTAGTTTGTTGCCAACCGTTCAACGAAGGCGCTACTAGCTGGTTTGAAGAAGTCGAATATTCATGGTCGTTGTTTCCTACTACGTTGCAATTATTCAGTTTATTGGGGTCCAACTTACTATTATTAGGATGCGTGTGAAGGCTATCATTAAATATTATGAGTGGTGAGTTTTGAGTGGATACATACCACACGCTATTATTCTGAGTTGGCTTCGTAGGATTCACAAAAAATATATCAACAAAGAGTTGTCTTTTATCCTCAGGTAGATGCACTGAATGAATTTATTACAAGCACAAAATGTTATATCATCAAGACCTATAACCTTATGGAAGTTGTAATACATCTTAGGATCATAATACCAAATTATTTGATTTGTGTTTTTATTCGGTCCAAAGTTCCAGTTATTGTTCAATTATTGGTTGTTATAGTTAAAATTCAGAGGCATTTGACCTATTTATTGATATAGGTATTTGTACCCATTTAGGTACTAGTTAGGGCCTTGAGCTTGAAAATTGTTGTTGTTGTTAGGGTGGAGGATGATTGGAATCCACCGTATTGATCACAGGAGAATATTTAGTACTCCTCTAATTGTTAATCGTTAGTGTTGTTGTTGAATTTGTTTGTGTTTGAGGTGTTAACAACATTGGGTTTCTTTGGTTACTCTGTGACAACATGTTTGTTGTAACACCATGGTTCTTGTTGATGATCTTAGGACCTTGATTGTTGTTTTTTTATTAGGGTAACTTTAATTACCTTTATTAGGAGTGATCAATCTCTTGTTAGAACCATAGGTATTTCAACCACTATCTATTTCAATTTGATCGATACCAGAGATTACGCTTTAGTACCTCTTCGTATTTCCTAAATGGGAACTTCTAGAATTCTTCCTTTATTTCCCAGTTAAAGAAATGAAGGTATAGATTGTGAAGATATGTCTGATCCATATTGGGATCACTCGCCGAAGAGCATATGATCATCCTCCATCTCTGAATGAAGTGGGTAGTATATTCGTTATGTTATTTCTTTATGTGGAAGAACTCCTCGATTCTTGTTCTTAGTAAATTTTTCAAGACAAAAGATTTGATGAGTTCAGACATGAGTTATTTAAAGGAATGTATTGAGCCTGTAGGTATCCTATAATACCAATCAAGATCGATTCCTTCAAAATTATTAAGGAATTTTGTTTCTACAACTACATCCCATTGGAGTAGCTCATGAACGACAGTTGCATATGCTTTGATATGCACATTTGGATCTCACTCCCCTTTAATATTAGGAGAGTTGGGGAGAAGTCATGGAAGCATTATGATTCATATGGTAAATTCTAATTGCTCCTTAAGATATTCAGCGTACATGTACAAAGCATAGGAATCTACAATGAATGATCCCTGATGGTGAGGTTGAATATGTATGGGGTGCAGTTCATATGGCGTAGCATAAACATTTGTAGAGGCATAGGTAATCCCCTATGGTTAATCATACGAGCTAGGAAAAGAGAACATGCCCCCCTATGGTGATTTTCAAATACATGTGTAGATATGGGGGAACATTATTCTCAGTATGGAGTTGGACGCACAAAACCTGGGAAAGTTGCATTACCTATTGGGATCGCATTTGAGATCACAATTTCGACTGGTTCCTATTTACAGTATCCCTATGAGGTGTGAGGGGGAATACCCAAGGTACCTGACCCTATGAGGAGATATCTGACGCTTGCAATGCCCGTGTAAATTGGAGGATGATTTGGCGTAGCAGGTTCTTGGAAAATATGTGGATGATGGATAATATTTCCTTTCCCACAAGAATATGAGGCATGAGTAGCCGAGGAAAGTTACAATTTATAACCTTTTTCTACCAATGTTGAGATGAACTCGCTTGATGATGGTATGGGTGTATAACATGTTTTTTTCACCTTGTTAGGTTGTAAAGGAATGTGATATCCTTCTATGAATTATTTGTTCTTTGGTCACCCCTCAGTAGGTGCATTTTATGTTATGGGAAGGGTAGAGGTGTTATTATAAAGTAAGAGATGAAAATATACTTGCATCCTATATTACGACTAGTCCATATTTTTTAATTCTTGTTCATTTTTGGCATTACGTGCTAGGTACTCGTCATCCAATAATGGGAGAGAATTAGAATGCATACCATTTTGTGGTCTGAACAAAATGTGAGGAGAGGAGCCAAAATCTCCGGTGAATGTCACATTGTTAGAATTTGAGAGTTCAGGCTATGGTGTATGTGTAAGTTGATACATCTCCTTGATCCTGATCAAGGATCCATTGTTGGTACCATCACAAGGAGAATTTTGAGACAAAGGGAAATTAGTCAAGTATTTTCTACCTACCCAGATACTCATGGTGACTGTTGCCTACCCATTTGGTCGTAATATGCCTCAAGACCCAAAATGGATCAACTTTATCCATCTTCTCAAAAAATATTTAGTGGGTACATGAATACTCACTGAATATTAAAGAGAAGGAAGATGGATGAATTAAATGGAAATGAAAAGAGACAAACTCTTCGCGTTGGGTTCACAAATTTGTATGAATGAAAATAGACATGCAACCTTCAATAACACTCAACCTCTCAAGGTATTGCTGGCACAAATGATGTGGAATGTGTGGATGAATGCCGGTAGCTAAAGGTGGTATGTGATTGAAAATGTGTGGGAATTAGATAAACAATTTATCAAGGTAAAACAATTTCCTCGATGTGTAATATCAGGATCTGCTCATTAAGGGAAATGAAGGGCCTTCAAACCTAAATGGGTTTAATGGATGGGTAAAAAAGAATAGCCATGCAAAGAATTCAATCGATGTTGATCTCCACAAAAATACTCTCTATTGGCTTTACGATTCATGGAAATCCAATATGTGCCTCATAACGATTTCTAGACAAGGTTATGGAATAAATGACAAATAGGTGTGGTTCAATTCAGAATGAAAAATCTCTATAAGCATCCTTTTTCAGAATGTTAAACTATCTAACAATATATGGAAGATGTGTGGATGTTCTATAAACAATTGAACGTAATCTTGTGTCTAAGTCTAATTGGTCTTCGGCCCTGTTTGGTTGGGGTACTGCTAGATCAAAACCATAAACTCTCTCTGGCTGTGGTCCAAAAATGGTCATGTGTGCATTTATGTAATTTTATCTATGAAATAAAATAAGAAGCTAATCTAATAAAATAAAAGATACACTATGTTTTTTTTTATTTTCCAATATAAAACAAATAAAGAAAATCAAAGCAATTAATCTAATGAAACAATTATTTTTGTATTTTTAGGAATAAAAGTGCGTACAAAAGAAATGAGGAAACAATCTTAAAAAAAAATATACAACCGTATCTATTTGTTTTTTTTGTGAAAATAAAATAAAATATATTCTAAATAATTAAATTTTCTATAAACTATGATTGTGAACCAAAAACCTCTACATTTCCTCAAAGGCACAAGAACAAAATCGAGCTTCTTAGAAGATTTTCTCCCCTATAACTTCCCCGAAAAAATTAAAGAAGGTTTTTATGGAGGATATTTTAAATGAAATGATGCTTATGTTTATTTCTAAATTTCAGAAGCTTTCTTCCAAAATTGCCCCATTGAAAATATACAGAGATGGGAAAAGGAAGCTATCTATCCAAAGAAATTTTTTTTAAAGGAAATGATTTACCAGAGCTATTCAATGATTGAAACAATGAAACTGGAAATTCCTTTTCTATTGTAGTAAATAAGGTGCATACAAATTTTAGAAACATATAATTAAAGAAATGATGAAACCCAAATACAACCTATAGTGTTGTGGAAATCCAGTAGTGGTGTACTTTTATGTCCCCTTAGTATTATTGTCTGACCTTCAATGTCCACGTGAGTCCAGGGAGCTGTGAATTCAAAGGAAGCTATAAGAAGATGCCAAAGTAAGTAATGGCTGACTGGGTAATTTGGTTGCAATGCAAGTAGAGGAATAATAATGAAATTGAATATAGATTGATTACATAATATCTAGTAGGATCATAGAAGCATAACATAACAATACACACAAAAAAAATTTCCTGACCATTTGCTTCAGGAGAAGAGATGGTTTTATAGAAAGTTGGCTGGGTTACGCACTATCACACTTGACAGCCAGGGGGTGCCAAATCAACACATGAAGGGGAAGTGAAATGGTCAATCAACAATTACAAGTGAAAGAGGAGATTTCAACAAATCATTCAAGATGAAAATTAAACAAAATTATTGAGAAACATGTTCTAGAAGTGAACTGAAGTGAAGTAATACACTTTTAATTCACGCATGAAGAGTTCTAGAAAATTTACACAAGATTGCTACCCTGCACATGGAGATTGTTACAGAACCACCACCATACCTGGGAAGCAGTTACATGGCTGTTGTTTTGTAACTAATGGCCAAAAGTAAGGAAAAAGGATGTGAGAAGCCGTAGAAAAGAAGGAAATTCCTAAGTAAGGTAAACTAGGCTACATATATAAGTTACAAAAAGGTTAAGGAGCTCTAAAATGTTTGGAAAAGTAATAAAGCATCATTGGGGATTTTATATTGTTTTTACAACAATATAGCACGTGTAAATTCAGGTGCGTACAGTCACTGTGGTCAATAAGGTGTTGGATGATATGTTTAAAACACCTGTTAATATCATGGCTGTGAAATTGGTGGAATTTACAATAATATTTTTCTTTGTACCAATATAACTTTGGTCATGATTCATCCATAGGTTAGATGGAGGGAAGGTTTATCATGTGACCAACCATGAGCTTGTTAAACATTAAACTGTAAGAATCCATAGAGATGTGTACTACCAAGGAGGTTGAGACCGTTCACTCTATAACTAATTTTTAGATGCAACAAAATTTTCGAGCATTTAGATTTTTCATTGCTGGAAAATGTCTTAGAAGAATAAGTTTTAGGATTCTTCGATCAAATTTTAACTTTACCAGCTTAAAGGGCTTCTAGTTCCAATTTCTTGACCATGGTAAAGGATTCATCGAATATTTTGAATGAAAGGCTTTGGAGAGTGGAAGATATGTTTTTGGTGCATGATCAAGTGAATAACTAAATAAATTCAGTCTATGGTAGAGAGAAAGATAATTTAGTAATGAATCTTTACTACATTGTGATGAACTCAGTGATAAACTTAGCTTCCAATTATTTTATAGAATATAGATCGGTAAAAGATATATTGCATGTGATGTTGATGGAGAAATGTTCTAGGATAAGTTGAGCTAGCTTTATAAATTATTAAAAGGAATATTTTGGGACGTTGTTTATAACAATCAATACTGGGCCTAGAAAATGACATTCAGAATGTCCATAGAGGAAGGTATTTATTCTGGGATAGGAGGTAATAAGAATGTCAAAAGGCCCTACGATTGTGTTGTAAATATTTATTGCTATATAATTTTGTGAATTTTTTAAGTTCCTAATGCGCAAGGTATGGTTTGAAATGTATGGCTAGATTGATGGATTCATTACAAAGTTACTTATAAGAGAATATATTTTTGGTTCCCATGGTAGCAACATATTGACATGTGATTCTATTCATCAAGGATTGGATAGGGTCATTCTGAGGGGTTTGGATATTTGTTTGAGAAGGATTATTTTTTCCATAGATAAAATAATTTGATTAGAGATGTTGATATGGTGAAGGGAGGTTTTTAAAATTTTGAAGGTTTCCTAGAACACTATGAGTTGGATGGAAACCTAATGGTTGTGATGAAGAGTATATATACTAGTAAGGTTGGGGGAAAGAAGTGTTGAGGAATGGTTGTGAGGTTTTTGGAGTTTTTTTTAGGTGGGATGTAACCATACTACAAGAAACCAATTGTAGATGCTGGTTGTGAGAAATGATCAGTGCTAGTGATAACACTAGTGTTGATAGGTTGTAAAGATGTAAGGAAGGATACAAAAAAGTTTTGGATTGTAGATGAGGACTGTTGGCAGCTTATGGGTTGTAATCGAACTAAGGAAATCAAAAAAATTCAGTTCATTAGAGGAGCATGTCAAAAGAGGGGAGATATAATTTCTGTGGCTAACTATAGGAGGAGAGATACTCATGTGTGGTTGTGGATTATGAGAGAAGGATAAATAAGTATATGTAAGGAGTCCTTTTTAGCTAACTATGTTTTATAACAAGATGTTATTAAGGTTGAAGCTAACCATGTGGATTAATTACATAGGATTGAATGTTTCTATATGAACCCAGGCAAGATAAGGTGTGACTTGTTTGATGACTAACTGATAGGTGAGATCAACATTGTAAGTGGAGTTATAAGTAACACAAATGATATCTCGACTAGGTATTGGATTATGATGGGGAATATAGATAGCCCGTGAATAAAGGTAAATACTAAGGGTGATAAGATTGGTGACTAGAATTTATTTCAAGTTAGTATTTCCATTAGCAAGGAATTGTGGTAGGTGTGGTTAAGGTGTTTTATAATGTTTCTAACGTAAGACTGGGGAGAACGTGGTCAATATTATTTTGTATCCATGGATTTTTGTATTCGGTATGATATATAAGTAATATTCTAAATTTGAGACTATTTTCAATTTAAAAACACAAGATAGAAAAAAAAATGACCAAAATATAGTTGTTTATTGTAAATCACACAATTAGTAAGAATTGGTAATTATCTTCATTACGTATAGAAATGTGTGAAAAGAGTAAACAATTGTATAAAATGTATGAAGAATTGGTCACCCTAAAGATGGTTTCAGGTGTGTTTAGGTGAGATTCCTCAAAATAATTGAAGGTACATGAGGCTAAAATATGTGTTAGTGTCAGTATGAGGCATGGTATTGGGGCTTACACCCTCACTTCATAGTCCTATAAGGATAAAGGTTTCGAGTGCTTATTAGACATACCACACACAAAAATTCTTTATACTAGGCTAGAACACTAAGGTGGATTCCCCCTTGGTGATGAAATCCAAGTACATAGACATGTGAGGGGATGTTTAGAATGCATGTTTGGTTATAAGTGGTTTTGTAGTGTAAGGGGAAAATAAATTATGAATGTAAATTTTAACTCCTACTTAGACTATATGACCAAAGATGAGATGAATATTTAAATTCATTTTAAGTTCAAAAAGAAAATTTTCCTTTTAATGAGGAAAAAAAACACCAAATGCAATGCCTAAACAAAGAATTGAAATGATAGAAAAAAACACCTCGATTCTCCAAATAATAATTTTTTGTTTGTTTTACATTCTTTATGAATTCAAAAGAATTTTATTCAAAATAAGTAAAAAAAAAAAGACATTACTCTATAAATGTAGAATTTAGTAAAAAAGGACTTGGGTCCCACTTTTTGTATTTTTATATGTATTTGAATCCTTTCATTGTAAATATTTATAAAGGTATTGAGATACAGGGTTAGATCCATGTATGCATTACAAGACATGGTAGGGAGTGTCTCTCCCAAGTCCATGACAGTAACACATGGAGCTAAATTTTCATTTTGGATAGTTTTAAACATATTTCTCTAGATTATCGGAGGAGGAATAGGATTTTCATGTGCATCTACCAATGGAGGAGGGGAATAGAAAGGAAATCTAAGAACAACATCTTGAGATGCTATATGTAACATATGATTCTGCATTTGGATCATACTACATGTGGTGGAAGCTTAAGATAAGGCCATTTGATATAAAACCTTAATTATTACCATGTTAGGATCCATAGAAGAGGAAGGGTCTTTGTTTGTCAGTGTTTGCTTGTAATTATCATGTTATTGAGTCTTTGTTTTGGGAGATATATTCTAATTAGTTATACATGGAGGAGTTTTCATCATGATATGGGATTCACTTATTAAGACAGGGTGTGGTCATTTACATGACATTGATAGATATATTTTGAAAACCTCCATCCTTGTCAAGGGTGAAGTACTCATTTGTATTGAGTTTATTTAAGATGGATTTGGGATCGAATTTCTCAATGTCAACTAAATTACATTTTTATGTGTGATCATGCTCTAATTGATCATAGGTATAGGGTCATGGTAATAGATTTATATCAACAATATTGGTGTGAATAGGGAGATAAGTGCTCATAGGGTGAGATCTAGGGAATTTAGGATCATGAAAAGGAGATCTAGTGACAAAGGAATATCCCATAGAGAATTTTAGAGGGTTTAATTATGCAGAAAATATCTTCAGAGGTTAAATATTTGTAATGTAGATACTCAAAATAAGGCTTTGGAAATCTATATTTTAGATAGGATCAAACTTGTAGAATATTTGCACAGAGGTTTAGGGAATATGGATAAAAATTCATATGAACAAAGAGAATTTTCCCATCTTGAAATCTCCAATAGAGGTCAATGGTTTCTGGGAATTGGAAGAGAAAAAATTGATAGGATCGGCCATATAATGGGGTCTACATAGGGGTGGAATGAATCTAAAGGATAAATTTTTAGAAATAGAAAAAATATCCCCTGGGCGATTGTTTCTATGAAAATAAATTCTTATGGAGGTCGGTATTTTGGATGCTTGGTTTGAAATCAAATTTTAAAATTTGTGCTTTTAATGAGGTAAGCCTAATTAAAATATCTTTAGTATTCACATTGGTTTCCCCAGAGATGTATGTTTTCCAAAAATTTATCTCAATAACTTGCACTCCTAAATCATTCATTTTAGAAGGGTATGAAGGAAATGAGTAAGAAAAACACACATGTACCATCATACAAGGTGTAGACTTGAAGGGGCTACAACAAGTGTTAGGGTCCCATATCTAGAGGGAATTAATCCCTACATTAAGGCCACCTAGGGTTTCCAAAGCCCTCGGTCAAGTTAGACGAAGGAACCCTATTGATATCTAGGTAATTCAATGTGAGGAGGTATATATCAATAGTAAATAAAAAAATCATGCATGGTATAGCTGAAATGAAAGTGATGATAGCTAAGGAGTTGATAATTGGTAAAATTTCTATGCTAACTAGCATCCAAACATATGTAATAATAAGCTAGCATAAAACAATGAGGACAATAAGTTAACTTATCTAAAATATGACTAAATATATGTAGAGAACTCGCCCTATACCTGTAGGGAGGTAACTAATAAATCTATTTTCTCGAGAGAATAATTAAACATATATATAATCATTATTAGTTGGAGAAGGGGAACACCATTCTTATACTAAACTCACTATAATTGACATAATAGTTCAAATAACCATCCAAGAAGAAGAGTATCTAATCCATTAAAAAAAAAAAATGCAAGATAAACCAAAAATATCGGTGAGAATATGTGAAGATGGCGTAAAATATCAAATAAGATGGAAATTACTAATATTTTTGGATCCTTTCCTTATTTATTTCAAATTTGATGTATATATATATATCGGATACAATCACCTATGGGAGATTTTTTGTCGGCCAAGGAAAATCACATTCTGAGACAATCTCTTGTAAGTGATTTTATCGACTATGGATGATTAAATGTAATGTGAGGTTAAAATAGGTGTCATGGATAAAATAGGTCAATGAAAAAAGGTGCCAAGATGATAAAATATAAGAAAAGTGTTATGAATTCAGTGTGTGTGTGAGACTTAAGGGGACAAGGAAAGCTAATTCAAGGACAAATAGGACAAGACTAAATAAAAACACTCTCTTATCTCTAATCCATAATTTTTATTTGAATAACCATTTCCCATTCCTCACAGGCGGTTAAAGTTCCCACTCTAGAAATAGATGCATTAGTTACCCTTTATCTACACCAAGTAAGTTGTTAGTAACATGTATGAAATATGAAAAGTTAAAAATTAGGTGTATACAGAAGGTACTCATGCTCATTTTTGCACATGTGTGATGTGGGTAAGAATGTATGTGGAAAAAAAGTAACATACTAAAAAAAAGGTTTAATAAATGGAAGTGTGCAATGGTTTAGTGATTTATATTGAAAGTGAGGCACAATGTGCAAAATCATGGATATGCATAGAAGAGAGTTGGCACTCAAGAAACTTACAAAGAAGTGAGGGGAAGAATTAACCCATGGGATTTTTGGGAGCATGCCTAATAATTTTGTGCAAGGGAGAAATGTAAGGGCAACGATCAAGTAATAGAGTAAAGGCACTAAGTTGAATTCTTAGTTTGTATAAAACATGAATAATTTATAAACTACTCCCTGAAGCCCAAAGCGAGTGTGTGGAATAAATGAAAAATTAAAGATAAATTATTAAGAGGCACGATATAGAGGAAAAATGTGTGACATGAATTTTAGACACATAGACCAAGAAGGAACAAAAATATAATGTTTCCAAACTATGTAATCATGATAGTTGACTATTTCCACATCACCAAATAAATCTAGTGACCAAGACAACGTAGTTAATAAGGATAACTAGATGTTTATATTTAACATAAGGGAATTAATGATACTGAGTTTGAATTTTGTATCTGAGTTCAAAATTTGTAAGGGAAAATGAGAAGAGAATATAGGGAAATAAGTAGGGATCAAAACTAAAATTATAGGTCATAATCACCAGTTGAAAGGTTTGGAAAAAATGTTGTTTGAAGGTGCATGCAAAAAAATAAATCCTGTTAAGCTACATCTAATATCTTGTGTACCTCATAGAGACAATTCAAAAAAATAAACTTGTCTTTTACCCTTAGAAGAGCACCAATGTATGTAATAACCCAATTAAATAGTTTGGAAGATCCATTTATATATAGTATTTGTAGATGTTGTAACCCCTTGATATAAATATAATTTTGCAACTAATTTACCAATTTTACCTGAATTTTTATTCTTAGGGGGTAACCTAGTTCTCTACCACCATCCACTTTCCTTCTGAATTCCGTACTCCTACCTTTTTCCAAGAAGGTGGTATCTAAGGACAAGAACCCACTAAGAAAAAAAAAGTTAACTGAGGAATATAACATGATAAGGTTGAGTTATATACCACCATGAAAAAAGGTACCTTCAAAAAAGACAATAGACCTAAAACTGGTGGTTAAACCTATTACTCCTCAACCTATAACATGTCTTACTAGAAAAATCATGAGGACCTTCACCCAATATCATGACATTCAATTCACTCAGTGTGTCCACTAGATTGAAGCAGAATATCATAAAAAACCAATCTTTTAGCACCACCTCTAAATAGAAGGTGATAACTTGGTCATCACATTACCACCGCTTATTGAAGACCTTATAAGACCCACTCAAACCCAAACCAAATAGGAATATATTGATGAATGATACTAAATTTTTTAGATAATCGTGTGCCATGACATTTGTAAGAACTGTAAGTCTGAAAAAAATAAAAAAACCGTTGTTTCTCCAAACTATTTTTCCTCTTGAAGAAAATTTTGATGACAATGATCTTCTGATAGAGAATAATCTAGATTCCACATTCATCAATCACCACACAGGAAAAAATGGAATCCAAGAGAGAAGGAAAGTGTTAAGCCACCTACATCTCCACCTAAAATAAAATTTATCCATCTCAAACATTCGATATCTAACAAATTTATAGAGTTTCCAACCTCCACCTAAATGCCATAATGTCCACCCTAAAATTTCATAAGGATAGGTTGCATTAGGTTTGCATCCATCATGTCATTAAACCTAATCATGATATGAGCCTTCTCTATCGAACTCTCTTCTATAGAATAACATGATCCAAGTTTCCACTCGCACCTAAAAATACAAAGGAAAAACAAAAACAACCAGCTCATCTACTAATCCTATGCCTAATATATCATCTACACCCACACCCAAAATCACCATTCGAGGACCTAGATATCCTATTTCTGACGAGGTCACCCATTGTCATGAGAATAACAATGATAAAAACAATTACACAATCCCCTCTAAAATGTCTTTGTAAAATCTGATCCTCCAAACCTATGAATCTCATCGTAAGCCCTCATGGAGGTTTGATAATCCATCAATACTTTACCTAGCGACCCCAAACCTATATCCATCCATCATCATATGACCTCACCAATGGCCTCTCTTACCCAAATCATCTCCTTCTTCTACCCCCCTCTCCCATCATAATGGCTTCCCTCAGCTCTATGATGAGGAGGGATACCTCTCTAATCAGATGAACCTGATCCCGTTATTTCATCTTTATCTATATCACAAATTTTTGTCTGATGCATTATGATTGATGGCGGTGTTAGAATCAACATCATTCTCCTCCCATGCGTAGAAATCAAAATTTACATCCATTGAAATTACAGCATAATAACCTGGTTATATTTCGATCCTTCAATGACACCATAACTTCCACCCTTGGAACCATTATTCCTTACATTCATGTTGGCCCTTGTACTGTGCCAAAATTATTCTACATTTTAGAAGGGGAATTACAGTATATAACCTATTGCTTGGATGAACTTGGATCTGTGTTATGGGTTTGTGTTCCCTCAACTTTACATCGATGTGTAAAAATTTTAAACATGAAACATAACTATACCATCCCAGTTGACCCTTCGTAATTTAAAAAATTAGAACATGGTGTATCGACCTAGTGATGTCCTCATACCAGTTAAACATCTACCACTGGTGCCACTTCTCCTTCGCCCATAGCCCCATCCATATAGATTTTGAACTGCTACCTAACCCACGCCTACCTATTTTTATTCCCACTAGTACAACAGCCTCTGCAGCCAACCCATCCGTAACCCATCTAGTTCCTAACCAACTCATCCTTCTTCTTCCCAATCACCTAGAACCTCATCTATTCTAGCTATACACATATCCACTACCGATCCCTTAGAAGTTATTTTTCAATGCCTCGCTCTGGGGGAATACCACTTTTATAACATAAAAATATTCCTTATTCCATAAGATTATGGTGACCTATGCCAACATCCCCATATTACCATCGCATAGGTGATGTCTTCCCCCTTATGGTCCTCCCACCTTCGCACTAACTTAACATATGGGGAACTTGACACTTCCATATATTCATAGAGCTGCCTTCCCAAATGTGACCATTTTATTTGACCTCCAATCTCTCACCAACTGCCAGTTTACCCACACTGGAATTCAGCATTGTGCATAAAAAGGATTTGGCTTTGGGTTCTACAAAATTAGGGCCATCATACTGTCATCTCGTATAACACATGTAAACACAAAAGACCATAATGGTATTGGCTTTTACGAACCATATTCTAAGAAGACGGCATTAAAAACTCATCGAGGAAGAAATACCTTATCCACCCCATTAACCAACATCACCACCTTCACCCATAGAGATATATGAAATCTCGAATATAAACCTCCTGAAGGCATGAAAATTTTCTGTGAACACCATTTCCCTTGGACCTCTGACTTATCAATGTGATGGTGAGGCTCCCTCTTCTCTTCCTTTCTTGTATCCTGACATGATTGATGATGATACACCATCCATTAATTCCCTTCAATGTCATGATGATGAGTCTATCATCACCTACCTTGGTGCAGAAGGAAATTATTATATTCATTGGTCATTGCCTTCTGAGATGTAAACCATGTTAAATGAATCAACCATCAAAATCAATATTAACACTTAAGATGACCCACACATTCAAAAGATAGGTCAATATTTAGAAGATGTTGAACAAGAATCTTTCACTTTTTTCCTCTGGGATTATTGGAACGCTTTTGCTTGGTCCTACATTGATATGCCTGATATTGAACCATAAAATTGTGGTCCACAATATCGTAACTATTCCTAAAGCCAAACCTGTAAAATAGAAGTTGTGAAAAAATGCATCCTCGCATTACCCTTATTGAAAAAGAAAAGTGAAAACTTCAATGACTTATCTCGGTTTCCTTCATCCTACCAATTACTTATCCCTAATGGATCTATAACATCATTCCTATAACAAAAACAACATGAGGACTCTGCATATGCGGAATGGATTTCTGTGACCTTAATTTAGCTTTCCCCAAATATGAGTTTCCTATACCTACTATTGACCAAACTAGTTGATCTTACCATTGGCCATGAGATGCTATCACTCATGGATGGTTTTTCAGGTTATAACCAAATATTACTCACCTCGAAAGATCAACATAAAACCACCTTCATCACTCCATTGGGGAGCCTTTTGCAATAAGCCATGCCTTTTGGCATTAAAAATGTTGGTGCTACATATCAACGAGCTCATGACTTATATCTTCCATGACATCATGCAATCATGTATTAGAAGATTACGTATCATAGCTTCTTGCCAAATCAAAACATTGGGCTGAACACCTTACAATCTTAAAGGTCATTTTTGACCATCTCATCAAATATTGTGTTCACTTTCAACCAAAGAAGTGTGTCTTCTCTAATAAATCTTAGTCAAAGCTCCTTGGTTTTATCATTTCTTTTCTTGGCATAGAATTTGATCCTGCTAGAATCAAGGGTATTCTCAAAAATTCCTCCACCTACTAACCTTCACCAAATTCATAGTTTATAAGGTAAGTTGCAATCTATTCTTCATTTTATTTTACAGCTTTCAGACCATTGCCACCTATTTCATCATCTCCTCAAATGGGATGATGAATGCACATAAATGATTTAGGCCTTAAAATAGTACCTTCTCCAACCACCTGTACTCGTTCATCTTAAGAGGATAACCAACCATTTTTTTACATTTACACTATGGATCATTCCTTGGGTGCCATGCTCACCGACACAACTATCAACACAAGGATAAAGTAGTTTATTACATAAGTCGTTACCAGTTTTTAGACTATGAAACTAGATACACCCACCAAAAAAAACTCTACTTAGCATTATTTTTATTACCACTAAAATTCATCACTGCCTACTCAATCAAAAAAACCTTTGTTTTCACCATTACTGACCCCTTACATTACATGTACGCAAAGTTGTACTAACATCAATGTGATACACAGGAATACGCTTATGGAGAGAGAACTAGCGATGGAGAGAACTACGGAGATGCGGTTTCTGCAGTTTTGGCTGCAGAATGTCTGCGAACTACGGTTAAAAATGCTGAGGAAAGGCTGATCTATAGCCATAACCGGACGTTTGTGGACACGGGTACGAACGATGCAAAAGCGGGAGGTACAGTCAGCGCAGTTTCTGCAGTTCTGGCCGCGGAAAGTCTGTGCAATATGACAAATTTTGCTGAGGAAAAGCAGATCTCAGACCACAATCGGACGGCTAGAAAAGAAAATGAGGAAATGCTGAGTTCTACACCTTTGGCCTGGAATAAACTATTTCAAAGCCCTAACCTCAAGGTGGGTCCGAAAATCACTGAACAGTTTTCATGGGAAATGGACAAAGAGGGCGCCACCTGTCTAAGGGTCCCAGATGGATTTGTTGATAGAGCCTTAAGCAAAGAAAACCTCTCCCTTGTTGGTAAGTTTCTTGGCTCTAGACCCAATATTGATTTCATTAGAAAATGGGCTTTGAGAAAATGGAAACCTAAGAGAGCTCTGAACATTACCATTATGCCAAAAGGTTTTTTCCTGGCTAAATTTAACCAGCAAGAGGATTTAGATTCGGTGTTACTGGGAGGCCCCTGGTGGCTGGGAAATATGGGTCTTTTTTTGAAAAAATGGTATCCGGGTTTTGATCCAAATACTGAAAATATAAACACCATTCCAATCTGGTGTAGGCTACCAGGACTGCCACTGCATCTATGGGATGATGAAATACTGTTAAATATTGCAAAATCCCTAGGTGCACCTATTGGGCTTGATGGACCCACAAGAAACAGATCCAGGCTTGCTTTTGCTCGGTTCTGCATTCTCTCAGCCATAGATCAAGAGATTCCGGAGCACATAATCTTGAAAACTAGATTTGGATCCTGGTCCCAAAAAATTGAAGTTGAAGCCTTAAGATGTAAGCTATGCCATAACATTGGTCACTCCGACAAAAACTGCTCCAAGAAGAAGACCCTCCCTTTGGATTCTGAACAGCCTGGGATAGGCTCAGATCTGAACAAAGTTAGCAGGGATCCAAGCAAGGATAGGATGATTGATGACAAAGGTCCCAGCCAGGAGGATTTGCAGTTAAATAGAAGGGAAAAAAAGAAAAAAGGGGGCTTTAGAACTCATATAAAGAAGCATCTTGTCTGGCGCCCCAAAGCTGCAACAGCAGTTTTGCCTGAAGCTCCCAACAAAGAAGTTTTGGACAAATCTGTGAAGGCATCTTCGGATAAACCTTTTGAAGCATCTGTGAAAGAAGACTTTGTTAAGGTATCCATGATAGTAAACGAACAAGATAGTTCAGTGAAGGTCAATCTAGTCCCTTCTGGATTAGAAGAGAAAGAAATCCAGTCATTCATTAGGGAGGAAGCTTGTAACAAGGAAGATATGACTGTGATAGAGCCTTTGGAGATTCTCTCCTCTGGAGAGAAAGGTAATGTGGATCCGCTGCCATGCCCCAGCATTACAACAGTGACTTCGCCGGTCTGCTGCAGTACCAGAACAGCTTCTGATCATATGCCTGACAGTTTTCATAAAGAACAAGAAGAAGGGGAAATTACGCCTACCAAGGAAAAGGAAGATCCAGACTCTGGATTCACAATGGTCATCTCAAAAAAGAAAAAAAGACTGAAAGGTTTTGAAAGGATCCCAGAATCATTATATAGTGATAAAAAAAGGAAATTGACAATTGGGACACCTCTACTTCCAGAACAACCAGGTCTTCTGCTAGATGAATAGCTGACTTTGGAGGAAGCTCAAAAATAGGAAGACCCTCTAAAAAGACTCTCAGAACTAAGAAAACGGAGAGGGATATTGCAGATGGTGTTCAGCGTCAACTGAACCAGCAAGCAATCCCAACCACCTACCATTCCCAAATGAAGATTATATCTTGGAATATTAGAGGCCTAAATGGAAACTCTAAGCAAAGAACCATCAAGGAGTTGTGGGATTCCAGTAACCCCAGCATTTTGATTCTTCAAGAAACTAAAATGAAAGCAATGACCATGGATAATATAATTTTTTTTTTTGGGATAGCTCTGAAATGGCGGCTGTTGACTCTCAGGGAGCTTCCGGAGGGTTGGCTACTTTTTGGGATAGAAGGCACTATACTGGTATGATTCTTAGTGATAATTTTAACCATCTTGCAGTTAAATTCGTCACTATTGAGAAAAAATGTGAATGGATCTTGTCTAATATCTATGCCCCTAACTCTGCTAGTGGTAGAAGAAAACTATGGGCTGATCTTAAAATCTTTAGAAACCAACATAGCTCTGCTAACTGGCTTATTATGGGGGATTTCAACTCCCCGCTAAACCCAGGCGAGAAGTTTGGGGGAACCTCCACCTTCTCTAATGGAATGGAGGATTTTGCTGATTTTATTGCTGAACAAAACCTCATTGATGTAGATCTGCATGGTAATAAGTATACTTGGAATAATAGAAGGTTGGGAAAGGAGTTCATTCAGGTGAGACTGGATAGGGCACTAATCTCAGCAAACTGGATTCTAAGCCAAGACTTTTACCTCTCTTCCCTTCCTAGAATTGGATCGGACCATAATCCGATTGCTTTAAGCTTCCTCAATTGGACTAAACCTGCAAGAAGCTCATTCAAATTTGAAAAAATGTGGATGGAGCATGACGAACATCTATGATAGAATAAAAGAATGGTGGGAATGGAATGGTGAAGGCACTGCTCAGTTCAGACTGGTTCAAAAACTCAAAAATGTCAAAAAGCAAGTCAAAATCTGGAACAAAAGTGTTTTTGGAAATATTTTCGAAAAAAAGAAAGAGTTAAAACAGAAGCTTCAGGATCTGGAGTTAAAAATGGATACCTTGGGAAGATCGGTTGAAGATGAAGTAAATGAAAAGAATATTCTTTCTGAGTTGCATACGATCTGCAGTAGAGAAGAGTCTTTTTGGCGCCTTAAATCTAGAGCTATCTGGCTTAAAGAGGGAGACAGGAACACAAAGTTCTTTCACATGACTACTCTAAAGCATAGAGCAAGTAACAGAATCCTAGAGGTTTCTAAAAACAATGGGAGTAGCACTAAAGATCCAAACAGCATCAAGAAACAAGCGCTTGAATTCTACAAAAATCTTCTTAAAGAGAAAAATGTCAGCAACCCTGAAGCTATTTCCTTCATGCTGGAGGCCATCCCTCAGAATATCATTGAGGACCAGAAATTCAGAGACATCACTAAAGCTGTCACGCTTGAAGAACTGCAAAAGGCTGTTTTTTCTCTTGAGGGGGATAAGGCTCCTGGACCGGATGGGTTCTCTATTAATTTTTTTCAGAAGTTCTGGGAAATATGCTCGGAGGATCTTCTCAAAGTGGTAAATGAATTCTATAGAACAGGAAATCTTCTAAAAGAGCTTAATAACACGCACATTGTGCTGGCACCTAAAAAAATGGATGCAAAAGAATTCAAGGACTTCAGACCTATCAGTCTTGTTAATGCTATCTTTAGAATCTTCACCAAAATCATCACTACTAGACTGCAGCTCATAATGAATGACCTCATCTCAAGGTAGCAGAGTGGCTTTATTAAAGGCAGGATAATACAAGACGGAGTGATTATGGTGCACGAAACTATACATTCCATGGAAAATAATAAAAAGGCAAATATGATCCTCAAGCTTGATATGAATAAAGCTTTTGACAAGGTTTCTTGGGTCTTCCTTGACAGGATTTTATCTAAATTTGGGTTCACGGAAAAATTTAGAAAAATTGTTAAGTCTTGTATATCTACAGCCAGGTTCTCTGTGGTTGTTAATGGGGAGCCTGTGGGTTTTTTCACCAGCAGCAGAGGTCTAAGACAAGGAGACCCCATCTCCCCCTTACTCTTCATTCTCTTGGCTGACAGCCTTAGTAGAACAATTGGCAGAGCGGTTGAGAACGGCCTTTTAAATGGATCTAAACCCGCTTCATTCAGCCAAGCTGTCTCTCATCAACAGTTTGCGGACGACACAATCCTTCTTCTTCTGGCCTCAGTTGTGGAAGCCAAAGCTATTAAGGCTTTATTACAACTCTATGAATCTGCTTCTGGGCAAGAGATTAATTATGACAAAAGCACCATTTTTTTCTTTAACACCCCTGGGGAAAGACAGCTCAAGATTGCTAAAATTCTGGGCTGTAAAATAGGTGCTCTTCCAGCAACGTACTTAGGCCTCCCTCTTGGTACTAAGAAAGTCTCTCACATGGTGTGGGATGATCTATTGATGAGATTTCAGAAAAAGATGGCCGGTTGGAAAGGGGCCACTCTCTCTAGTGCTGGTAAGTGCCTTCTCATTAAAAGTACAATTCAAATTCTGCCCATCTATATCATGTCACTTTTCAAAATTCCTTCTTCCTTCAGAGAGAAAATTGAAAGGATTCAGAAAAAAATTTTATGGCAAGGCATGGAAGAGAAGTTCAAATTTCACCTCGTGGCCTGGGATAAGGTCTGCACCCCTAAATCTATGGGAGGGCTGGGCATAAAAAATATTGAGAAAATGAATGAGGCACTCATCGCTAAGATGGGCTGGCGATTGCTATCTGAGAAACAACCCTGGATTGATGTTATTAAAGCAAAATACTTGAATCAACAAGCTGTTTACTCCTATCTGCATGATGAACAACTACCCAATGGTTCCATTTTTTGGAATAATCTGGTCAAGTGTAGAAACTTCATCAAGCAGGGCAGCAAATGGAAAGTGGGGGATGGCAGTGAGATAAACTTCTGGGAGGATAACTGGTTCAATGACAACCTCTTGGAGAGATTTGGGATAGCTAAGGGCAGCCTTATAAGCAAGTATGGAACTAAAGTCAAGGACTACATTGAAGGAAATGGCACCAACAAGACTTGGAAAAGACTTTCTATGGAGCGAATTGAGCTGAAACAAATTACTTCCTCCCTTCAGGATCTTTTAGATCTCTTCCCTTTAAGTCAGCTGAATTCCAAGGATGAGCTGGTTTGGAGCAATTCACAAGATGGGAAATACTCAGTCAAATCTGGTTATACCAATCTTTCTCACAGTAACCAATCTGACTTTAACTGGAACAAGATCTGGATGCCTGAGTTAACCCCCAAAATAAATTTTTTTCTTTGGCTGGCCATCAGAGGAAGAATTCTCACCACTGACAATTTGATGAGAAGAGGATTTATAATTCCTAATTGGTGCCACCTTTGTAGGAATGACTATGAAGACATTAGTCATCTGTTCATACATTGTGCTTATGCCAATAGAATTTGGAGCTTTGTTCTTTCCAAATTTGATGCTCTTTGGGTGTTGCCGATGAACCTTAATCAGCTATGGAATCAATGGAACCCACCATTCAGACATTGTGCTATCAAAAGAATCTGGAAATTAGCCATCCCACACTTAATCTGGAGGATTTGGAAGGACAGAAATAATATCATTTTCAGAAATAAGAAGCAGAATTATAAAATCAGTATTGGCAAAATTTCTCAAGGTATCAAAGAGGACATGGCCAGATTTAAACCTCCCAAGAACAAGTGTTATCCTGAGAATGAAGAGCACATTTTATCTAATTGGCAGATTGGAAATTGGAGCAACCCTGGGAATAGTGTAGATAGATCTTTGATTAAATGGCATCCTCCTGACTCTAATTGGTACAAGCTGAACTTTGATGGTGCCTCTAAGGGAAACCCTGGGACAGCAGCTGGAGGAGGAGCAATACGAGACCACAAAGGTAATTTGATTGCTGCTTATGCTGGAAAAATGGGAATTCAAACCAATCATTTTGCCGAAGCATTATCTGCTCTCTGGGGCTTGAGAGTTGCACGGGCTCAAAATATTCAGAACCTTATTGTTGAAGGGGACTCCCTTAATATCATTAAGCTTCTTAATCAGTCCTCATCTCCCAGGTGGAGTATTAAAGACTTTATCTCTGAATCCATAAGCATTAGCCACACCTTCAATAGTATCAGAATCATACATACTTACAGGGAGGGCAACAATCTGGCGGATGCACTGGCCAATTATGGCATTAATATAAATTTTACTGTCTGGGATAATGATAGTATCCCTAATCAGCTTCACAATAGCATCCATGCGGATCTTCACAAGCAAGCAATCTCTAGAGATAAGCCTTAATCTTTGGAGGAAAATCAAAATCATCAATTCTTTCACACGTGCTGCTTTATTCTATATGGCGAGGCAAATAATATCTATTTCAAATAATAGCAAGATCTATTTAAGAAACTTCAAGTGGAGTTATCCAGATTTGAAAATCGCACACGCAAGAGGTACAACAGCTGTTGATATCCAGATGCCAAACTCCACGAAAACCGATGATAAATACAATGTGATTGTTGACAGGGAAAGGGTATTCACACGCGACTCCCCGCAGGCTCAGCTCAGCAATTACGCAGCCGTTCGTGAGAAGACCAACGGCTATAGTTCCCAGTCTTATGTGATCTTCAACAGTAAGAAACGAACTATTCTTCACGGTCAGCGGCATTCTGGAAATTGTTGTAACCTGCACACCACTAAGAAGATGGGAGGACCTCCCTGTCAAATTGAGCCATGCGCGGACCCTGATTGGAAGGAAAACTCTGAGCTTTGGAACATTCTCAGCATAGGCGGCTTCACCAGCTTTGTTGAAAGGGTGCAGGGACATGATCAAAGTATTTCAGTACGCTTTGCTAAGGAGTGGAAAGAGAGGACTGTCGACTATGGGGGACAGAAAATTCTTGTCAATGAAGAGCTCATTGCTGAAGCGACCGGCCTCAGCTTGGATGGGTACCGCTTCTTCAACAAAAGGGTTATCAAAGAAACTGAAGAAAGAAGATTTGTGGAGGAAGATGAGAAGCTTATATTTAACACAGCGGGTCTGCTTGTAAGCTCAATTCCATCACCGTTTGATGAAGTCACTCGCATGATGATTCGATTCATCTCCTTGGAAGGTAGGTTTGTTACTGTCCCAGCTAAGCATCTCATCTTTTTAAACCACTTCCGTAGGAATAGATTGGTTTGCTTCCCTCATTATCTATTAAACTCTCTTGAGCACTCCATTTTGGAGTTCCAGAAGCATACCCGGGTGGTTCCCTTGCATCAAGGGCTTATTTTGCTAATTCACAAATACTGCCTTCTCAAGTACCCCGGTCTTCCTTCCTCTCCTAGCCCGGCTCCCCCTTTGATGGGCTCTGCTGCTGCCAGTCCTGCTTCCCCTGCTGCCCTTGCTGCCCTTGCTGCTGCCCCTGCCACCGGTGCTGCTACCCCCATGCCGGCTGCACAAGCTTCTCTTTCTATTCCTCCTGCTGCTGCTCCTGCCACCCACCTCGCCTCTACCTCTAAACGTCCTTTCACCAGGGCTTCTAGGAGACTCAACCTTGAAACTCTTGCTGTGGGGAAAGAGCCTATTGATCTTGACATTGCACGTGACCTGCTGAACATTAGTAGTGCCAGTCCCCGGGATGCACAGATGGATAACCCTTCTAAGAGACTGGAGGCCTTAGAGGCTGAGATGAAAATGCTGAAGGAAGAGGTCAAAAACCTAGCTAAGCAAAAAGGTAAGAAAAGCATGGAGGGGGAAGGGAGCATTGACAACAGTCAGGTTGAAGACATATACAAAAAGCTGACCTCCTTGGACTCCCGCCTAGGGAAAGCTAAGACTAGGCATGATTACAACATTGCCGCCTTTAGGGCCATTGAGGAGTTCATCGAGGGTCATGCCAAAAGTGTTTCCAACCTCAGCGGTGTCCCGGCTGCACTTTGGGGCAATGAAAAAGAGAGCAAAAGAACCATCGAGGAGCTCGATAAGACGGATGCTGCCCACATGACCACTTTGGGTATGTTTCATGCTTGGAAAAAAGTCAAGATCAGTGTTGATCAAGCAGCCAAGAAGTAGTCCTGCATGCTTCTACTGCTCTCTATTGTTATTCTTACTGTTTCTTGGCTGTCGGGTTACTGTTTTTTTGCTGTTGTTTTGTTGTTGTTTTGCTGTTAAGTCTCGTTTGTGTAGTTGTTTCTGGGCTACGTTGAATTTCATTGTAATTCTCGGTCTTGGTTAGTTCTGCTATGTTTCTCACTCTTATTCCGGCTTAAAGGCCTTATTTTGTATTCAAGGGTATAGTCCCTTTCAAAAAACTATTTGCCATTATTAAAAAAAAATGTGATACACGTTGGATACTTCTTCTCATAGACCTCGACCTTGAATTTATCCATGAAAAATATATCAAAGGTCAAACTATCGCTAACCAACTTTTAGACGCACCCCTCTCTAAAAAATCAATCCTTTAATTTCAATTTCCCAGACGAATCCATTGCTACCCTCTCTTTGGACGATACTGTTTACCAAATGACCTTATTCTTCGACAATTCCAAACGATGTCAGCGTGGGGGTGGTGTAAGTGTTATCCTCATTCCTCTTGAGGGTGAACCTATGCCACTATCTTTCAAACTAGATTTTGATTATACTAACAATATCGCTGAATATGAAGCACTCGTATTAGGTCTCCAAACCACCATTGCCTTAGATGTTAAATTGATTAATATCTTTGGTGACTCTTAACTAGTTGTAAATCAAGTCAATGGTATATACCAGTGTTGAACAAAATACTTTAAAAGTATAAGCATCATATATACATAATTTTGACTACCTTTGACCGTTATTAACTTCAAACCACTCCACATTATACTCACAAATTTATGGATACCATGACTTGTCTTTCTTCTTAGATTCCTACCTCACCCTCTGACTCAAAAATATTCATAACAATGTAAAGGATGTAATCACATTCCTGTCTATTTCAAGATGTCAATCTTTTTAGAATCGTTCAAAATGACCTAAGTGACCTTTGGTACAAGTAGTTTGATAACTACCTTTCCCTTTCACCTCTACCTCCAGAACTTTCTCATAACGAACAATACTCCTTTCTTAAAAGTTTATCTTGGTATGTCATAATGGGAGGCCTTGTCTATAAACTTGGTTTTAATGGTATCCTCTTGCGATGCCTTACAAGTTATAAAATTTCGTACACCATCAAGGAAGTTCACGAAAAATTTTGTGGAGATCATTTCAGTGGCTTGGTTTTCACCAAATGCATCCTTTTCCTGGGTTATTATTAGCCCACCCTAAACTATGATTGTTCTGGCTATGCCAAACATTGTGTGAAATGTCAGCAACATGTTAATATTCATCACACACCTAGTCACGCCTTATAGGTCACATGAGATCTTTGTCCTTTCTCTCAATGGGGTTTGGATCTTATTGGAGATATTAATCCTCATTCTTCACAATGTCATCAATGGATTATTACCAAAAAATGAATACTACAATAAATGGGTAGAAGCCATCCCCCTAATCTCTACAAAAGCTGAGAAAATTTGTGAATTCATCAACAATCACATTATTTATCACTTTGGTGTCCCTCACTTCCTCATCACTGATAATGACAAACAACTCAAAAACAAAACCCTACAGAAACTTTGTGATGCCTTTGGCATACAACTTAGTTTTTATTCACTTTACTACCCAAAAATAAATGACCAAGCTGAATCAACCAGCAAAACCTTGAAAAAAATTCTTATGAATGTGGTTGATGATACGTGAAAGGATTGGCACACACAACATTCCTTTTGCTTTATGGGCTTAATGTACTAGTATTCATACCTCAACTGTGCCCAAACATTTTTCTCTTGTTTATGGTATAGAGGTTATCCTACCTCTCGAAGTCCATATTTTGTCTCTTTGTATTTCACTGAAAGAGATGCTTAATGATGGTGATTTTTGCTAGGACCGTTTAGCACAACTTGAGTTATTAGACGAATGTCATCTTAATGCTCTTGATCATCTCCAAATCTACCAAAAACGTATCAAAAACTCTTATAAAACACATGTCCACAAATAAACCTTCTAGGTCGGTGACCTCATCTTAAAGGGAAATCAACATGTAACCAAAGATGAGAAAATTAAATGGGGTAAATTCTCTCTTAATTGGCATAATGGACCTCTATTTCGTTGACCCCCCATACCCATAGGATCAGGGTTGGTATAATAAATTAAGAGGTGTGAGACAAGTATAACTTGTCCCACAATGCTACGCCCTTAACCTATTTCTTGTATTAGGATATGAGTAGCCGATTCTATGTGGCTTGACCATATCATTTTATTATATAATTTATACTTGTCTCATGCTTAATAGGTCAGCCCTTGGTGCATGGTTCACCTAACATATGACCTATTATATATAGGGGATTGTAGGTAGTAGTTCATCATCATGAGAGCATTTGAGTACTTATGTGTACTGGTTATAGAGGTTTCACCCCTCGAAGGGTAATTTTGATAACATGCATCAGAATATTCAAGTCCCAGGAAAGTAGGTTGATCCAGGAAAAATTGTGAAAATCGACTAAGTCCTAGTCCTAGGGTATCAAGCTGGGATGTGTGGGACAGAAAGACGCAGATCAGCCTAAAATCCTCTAGTTTCAGCCCACTAAGCATTTGGGACAATCGGGCAAGAAGTACGCGGTGGGTGTGAGAAGCCGATCCGGCCGAAAGAGGAATAAAAATTTTAGACTAAGTGTTGCTCGGGACGTTCGGGACAAAAAGACCATGAACCAGCCTAGTTCGTGCCAAAATGAGGAACAAACAGTCCAGAAAACAAATGGGACATTTGGGGTTTGCTCTTTAAGTACGTTTTAACCGGCCGAATTCGGCCGAAAATCCAAAACCCTAGAGGCAATTTGACCGGACATCGCTATTTTGGGGCATCTTGGATCGGGGCCTTCCAAAGAATGGAAAGGCCGAAATGAATCAGCATCACGTCTATCGAAAACAAAGAAAAGGACAAGGTAGTAGTTGAGGAAATTTACAGACAGATCAGAGGTTTAACTGACAGATCCTCAAGGTTAGCAGTTTGGGACATCGATAGGACAAATGGAAATGGACGTGAAGGGTTATCGAAAGAGCCCCTGCAGGGCCGAGGACCAATTCAACTTGCATGACACGCGTCACAAGGAAAAAGGTCCATTTTTGAAAGGTCAAAGGGGTGAGTTTTCGAGCATTGATCCGAACCAATGAGATAGTGCCACGTGTCCCAGCTAGGGGCCCACAAGGAAATTTCAAACTGAAATCCCACCGAAAGGCTCGGCGGAGGAGAGAGAATCACGTGACCAATCAATGCCCGCAGCCATGTGTCATCTAGGTGGCGAAGCGCCAGGAAATATTTCAAAATCCGTTTTGGTCTGTTCTGTGCCCTAAATCTTCAGATCGCCATATCTTTTGATCTAGAGCTCAGATTTGCACATTCTTTATATCAACGGAAAGCTGTTGAAATTCTCTACATGATTCTGTGGATCAATCTCATGTTTTGGTGGAGTCTGGAGAGAGAAAATTGAGAAATGGCTCTGACGCGTGATAATGGCCAGAGGTGACGTTTCAACAACCTGTTTTAATGCTAATGGGTCGCATTCTTCTTCAGCACGGCCAGAAGTGACATTTCAATAGCCAAATTATTGCAGAATGGGTCGCATTCTCCTCCAAATGGTCAAAAATGTTAGGGTATGGGTTGGTCAGGTATCCCATGCTGTTTTAATGCATTGGTCAATGAGGAATGGGCTTGCACGTTTTCCCATGTTTCTGTCTCCTGGGCTCGACCCATGCAATGTAAAAAGCCAGATTTGGCTCATTTTTCAAGGATATAAAAGTTCATTTTTTCTGCTCTGCCCTCCCTTCTTTTCTTCTCTAAGGGTTGAAAATGGAGTTCGAGCCTCCTCCCTTGCTCTGTAATGGCGTTTTTTTGCCTCTTACTAATGGAATGATGTTCTGTGCAAACTTTTGGAGCAACAAAACGTGTTTTGTGATGCATCTGTCCATCCTTCCTCGTTTTTACTTGTTCTCTTCTTGCCTCTCTTCATTGCAGGTATTTGTGCATGTTTGAATGTTCATTGCAGGTCTGGAGCTGTGTTCATGGAGTTTTGGGACATTTTCTGTGTGAAATCTATCCTTGGGCCTGTGATGCATCTGTCCATCCTTCCCATTGATCACCTCTCTTTGTCCCATGGTAGTTTTGATAGATGTTCAACATTCTCCTTCTCTGGTGTATCACCATTTTAGTGTAGGCTTTTGTTCTTTTTCCCTTCTCTCTCTCTCTCTGTCCTCCTTGGCATGGTTAGATTAGGATTAGATTAGCTTGCCTGCACTGGAATAGCTTGTGGCAGGTAGTTTAGGAGTTGAGGAACCAGCCTTCTCTGGAGATTCCTCTCTCAGTTTCACAAGTCCCACGCTTGGAGAGAGGATTTCCATGTTGTGCAATCACACTAGATGCCTGAGTGATCAACCTAGAAGCCTGATCTGCATCCAGGGGTGCTGTGATTTTGCATCAACAGTTTTGGCATGCCTGGTGGGACCTTAGAGGTCTTCCACTTCATCTTTTGTAGGTTGGTGTGTTCCTGTGAAGATTTCAGCCTTTGGAGGCACTTGCAAACACATCTAGTGACTCCATCTGATCAACAACCCATTCTCTAAGTTGCAGACCCGTTTCCATCCATTTTCATCCATCCTTCTTTCCATCCCTTTCATTCTTTTCCATTCCATGAAGTTGTGCAATCATGACTTCATTTCCATCATGGAATTCACATTTACAACAACAGTATATCACACCTCCAACATGTTTTACAAATCCTCCAAATCAGCATTTTAAGCATTCAAAATCAGCATGTCACCCATATGAGCAGCAGTGCCAAAGTCAGTTTGGCTATGGAGCTTTCCAAGAGCAAGAGTATGCATACAATGAAGGCCATCAGATCCAAGATGCTGGTCTGTTGGAGAAAATCCAAAAGATGGAGGTAAAGATGGTGCAGTCCAGAGCAACAGCTCAAATGAGAGCTTTCAGAATTGGTTGTAGGACTCCTTGTCCATGGGGAGGCCCTTTTCCAAGACACTTCAGCCCTCAAGAGAAGCTGGACTTCATGATAAAGATGCTGCCCCAACTTGCACAATGGACAACAGAAATAGAGGCCTATACATTCGGTGTTGAACAACCTTGTCAATGGGTAAGTTCTACACCATCATCTGGTTTCTCTCTTCCCATTACTCAAGCAGCATCATCTCATTTGGACTTGTAAATTTTAAACTCTCCATCTGCTGTCCCAAATGTTGATCCCATGTCTCCATCCCCTAGTCTTCCACCCCATCTCAATTCTTCTTTCCTTTTTCCTTCCAAACAGTCATCCCCTCCACAAGAGCTAACAGAAATACCCCCTCCTCCAAAGAAACAAGAGGTTTCACCTCCTCCACCACCACAAAAAATTGTCAAATCAGTTGAGTTACAACCCATCCCTCCTCTTGCATTCCCAAATCCATGTTGGGAGGATGAAAATCAGAATTCCAGTCAAGGAAAACAACAGCAAAAAGAGAGGCCAAACAAAGATGAAGAAATTCAAAGTCTGAAGAGTTGGGCTCTTAGATTTGGGATGACAAAGATCCCCTTGATGGTTAAGCCTACAGAAGAGGCTAGGGTTGGAGAACAAATGGTGGTCAGGACTGATTTTGTTGTTAGCAGAAGAAGAAGATCTTGCAGCCCCAACTTGTCCTCTAGAGCAGCAGATTGAAGAGTTTGACTTGACAAACTTCATGCTGGAGGAAGAGTTCAATCAAGAGCAAGATTTCCTTCAAACATTGGAGGAAGGAGAAGCTGCTCCAAATCCAAAAGAAGAGGAGCACAATCTAGCTGTGAAGGAGAAAAGTGTAGATCCAAGGGCTTTGAGCACAAAGTAGGCTATAGGAGAACCTTCCGTTCTTCTTTCCACTTCATCTCTCTCAAGTTCTAGTACTGAAGAGGAGTTTGATCTCTCAAACTCAATATTGGAGAGTGAAGGAAACCATGGTGGTCAAGTTGCAGATCAAGAGGACACCATGGAGGAAGTTGAAAATGAAGCAGCAGGACAGTAATGAGGCAGTTTACCTGTCAGATTTGGAGGACTGTTTTGATGGAGAAGAACCGGTTGAGCTTTCACCATTCTCTCTTTCATCATCCACATTCCAAACACAAGAGCCTACTGTCATGAAGGAGAGCTTTCATTTGTAGTAGCCTGCATCTTATAGCAGCTCTTTGGAATCAAGATTGGAAGATTTTAATCTTCCATGTTCTTCATTGGAGGAAGAGAAAGGACAGAAGAATTCCACCATTTCTTCCACACCATCCATTCAAGAAGGTCTACAAGAAAACTCCATTTTTGGAGTTGAAAATCAGAGCTATGGGCATATCAAACAGATCAGACCTTTCCCAATCAGGTATTTGGCTTCATTGGAGCCAAAGGAGAAGCCACAACCAGTCATGCTCACTTCTGGGCATGAGGATGAGCTACAAAGTACCAAGGATCAGCTGCCATACCTCTTTAATCCAAATGCAGAGAAACTAAAAGAGGTATTGGATTTGTTTTCAGTTGATACCTTGATGATTTGGGTGGAAGACCAGCTTCTTGTTGATTTTCCACTCATCCTAACAGCCATGATCAGCTGCCAAATCAATTGCATGGCTGCCAATTTTGAAGAAAGGAAGCTATTTCTCACAACCAGTTGCAGGGTTTGTTTAGCTTGCCTTTGCTTCCAGTTAGAGTAGAGTAGGTAGGTTTGCTTTCAGTAGAAGAAGTGCTTGTGCACACTCTGCATGTTCCATTTGGGGCATGTATGATTTTCAGTTTTGTACATAGTTTTTGGTGTTGCTGGTGTTGCTCTTGCACAGTTCATTTCAGTGGTTTTGGTGAGAACAACTCCATGCCCGGTAGGTTTCCAAGTGGCTCAGAGGGGAGGTTTTCAAAGTTCAGATCAGTTTTCAGGATACTACTTATGACTCCATGCCCAATGGATTGCTTCAGGCAACTGGTCTTTTCATCTAGCAGGCAGATGACCCCGCTGAGTCTCCAAAATTGTTATCCAAAATTCACCCCCCCAGGGTAATTTTGATAACATGCATCAGAATATTCAAGTCCCAGGCAAGTAGGTTGATCCAGGAAAAATTGTGAAAATCAGCTAAGTCCTAGTCCTAGGAGCAATTGGGACGTGTGGGATAGAAAGATGCGGATCGGCCGAAAAGCCTCCAGGTGGCCCGCTAAGCATTTGGGACAATCAGGCCAGAAGTACGTGGTGGGCGTGAGAAGCCGATCCGGCCGAAAGAGGAAGAAAAATGACTAAGTGTTGCTCGGGACGTTCGGGACAAAAAGACCCGAACCGGCCGGTTCGGCCGAAATGAGAACAAACAGTCCAAACAACAAATGGGACATTTGGGCCGCGAGTACGCGAACCGGCCGAACCGGGTGAAAAGAGTCGAGGCATTCCGGAAGCATTTGGGACATCTGGGACAAAAAGACCCGAACCAGTCGGATCGGCCGAAATGAGGAGCTTCAGTCCGAAACAAAGTGGGACAAGTGGGACAAAGGTACGCCAACCCACGGCCGGTTTGGCCGAAATCAGCACAAGGAGCACTGGGACATCCAGGACATATGGACGTGGTGGACGCGAAGGGTGCGAAAGAGCCGGCAGGGCCGAGGACCAATCAACGTCATGACACGTGTCATAAGGGGAAAGAACCAGAAAAGTCAAAGGGATGAGTTTTCGAGCACTGATCCGAACCAATGAGATAGTGCCACGAGTCCCAGCTAGGGCCCACAAGGAAATTTCAAATGAAATCCTGCCGAAAGGTGAAGGAGAGAGAATCACGCGACCAATCAATGCGTGCCACGTGTCATCCAGGTGGCGAAGCGCGGGAAATATTTCAAAATCCGTTTTGGTCTGTTCCGTGCCCTAAATCTTCAGATCGTCATATCTTTTGAGCCAGAGCTCAGATTTACACGTTCTGTATATCAACGGATAGCTGTTGAAATTCTCTGCATGATTCTAGGATCAATCTTGAGTTTTAGTGTAGTCTGGAGAGAGAAAATCAAGAAACGGCTCTGACACGTGATAATGGCCAGAGGCGACGTTTCAACAACCTGTTTTAATGCTAATGGGTCGCATTCTTCTTCAGCACGGCCAGAAGTGACATTTCAGTGGCAAAATTAATGCAGAATGGGTCACATTCTCCTCCAAACTGGTCAAAAATAGTAGGGTATGGGTTGGTAAGGTATCCCATGTTGTTTTAATGCATTGGCATTCAATGAGGAATGGGCTTGCACATTTTCCCACGTTTCTGTCCCCTGGGCTCGACCCATGCAATGTAAAAAGCCAGATTTGGCTCATAAAATAAAAGTTGTTCTTTTTTCTGCTCTGCTCTCCCTTATTTTCTTCTCTAGGGTTGAAAATGGAGTTCGAGCCTCCTCCCTTGCTCTGTAATGGCGTTTTTTGCCTTTTACTATTGAAATGATGTTCTGTGTAAACTTCTGGAGCAACAAAACATGTTTTGTGATGCATCTGTCCATCCTTCCTCGTTTTTGCTTGTTCTCTTCTTGCCTCTCTTCATTGCAGGTATTTGTGCATGTTTGAATGTTCATTGCAGGTCTGGAGCTGTGTTCATGGATTTTTGGAACATTTTCTGTGTGAAATCTATCTTTGGGTTTGTGATGCTTCTGTCCATCCTTCCCATTGCTCACCTCTCTTTGTTCCATGGCAGTTTTGATAGATGTTCAACATTCTCCTTCTCTGGTGTATCACCGTTTTAGTGTAGGATTTTGTTCTTTTTCCCTTTTCTCTCTCTCCCTGTCTCCTTGGTGGTTAGATTAGGATTAGATTATCTTGCCTGCACTGGAATAGCTTGTGGCAGGTAGTTTAGGAGCAGGAACCAGCCTTCTCTGGAGATTCCTCTCTTGGTTTCATAGGTCCCACACCTGGAGAAAGGATTCAATGTTGTGTAATCACACTGGATGCCTGAGTGATCAACCTAGAAGCCTGATCTACATCCAAGGGTGCTGTGATTTTGCATCAACAGTTACCTTTTAACCTTGTCTTCAATATGAGTATCACGGCTCTAGTCATGGCATGATTCTCATTGATAATTTTGATATTTTTCAAAGATGGAATCTCATGGTTATTCGTCACTTAAATCCTCTCTTTCATATTAACCTCTATGTGATATAGTTTTGTATTCAAAATAAGGGCCTATTTTTCTCTATATTCTTGTCCATGACTTAAATTCCAAAGGCAAATAAATTTCTAAAGTAAAATGGGATTCAAATCCTTGATTCAAAATTATTGTAAAATGATATAGCCATATTGTACTTATTCTCTCATCAAAAGATAACTATTCTTGCAAAATAAAATAAAATATTCAGAAGCTTCCCACATCAATTAGATTCACGAAGACCTCAAGGAGATAATATACTCATCCCACATAGACTTCCCGCATCGATCAGTCTATCAAAACAACAAGAAAAAGAAGAAAATGATAAATTTTTTGTCATGGACTTGCCTATTTTGATCTTAGGTCTCTTTCCAAGTAGGCATGTTGTCTTACACCAGGTGACACTAAACACCAACCATTTTCACCTCATTTCCTTTTCACCCTAATTTCCTACCTTCTCAAGGGACTTTTTGCAAACATGACATTTCGTGATCATGTGAACTTTCTTCACCCTTAGCATAGTCAATCATGCAACGCCTTTAGGGTCTTACATTCATAAGCCAATATTCAGTATGGTAGACTCATTATGGTTCTTATCAATTAGGTGGATCTTTTTGTCACCTCTTACCATTCACCTTCTTCATTACTTATTGATTACCCTATACATGAGTAGACCATCGATACCTAGGTTTTAAGGATTCTTCTTTTACCAACATCAATCATGCCTAAATGACCTGAACCCAACCCTACCTAAAATGACCTAAACCCAACTAGGCCTAAATTACCTAGACTCAATCATGCCTAAAACCTACCCACCCATTCCACTACCTCATCTTATTTTTCCTTATCTTATGGGAGAACTACATCGGCCTGAGGCCCCTTTTTGCTCGAGGCTATGTAGGCAGCACTCTGAGGGCATGGGGCCCTTGGAGGTTAGCTCAGCCACTCTTTTCCCTAACCAATTTCCCCCCATGTTTTAAATTAACATTTCACCTTATTTAGTTTTCCATTTTTCACAAACAATTGGAAATTAAACAATTAACAAATGTAAATACCTGTCCATTTTCTTAATAACATCATATCATACATCCATTATTTCACAATTTCATGATATCAAATATTTTGGAAATCTACACCATCACATACATATACATCATCATTTATTTCCCATGTTACCAATAACTTGGAAATTAAATCAAAACCAAAAAACCTTAACTCCACCATGCCTAAATCACCTACCTGACTCAACCATGCCTAAATGACCTAGACTCAACCATGCCTAAATGACCTAAACTCAACCATGCCTATGCCTAAACTCAACCATGCCTAACAAACCTCAAACTCCACCATGCCTAACTGACCTGACTCAACCATGCCTACATGACCTTGACTCAAACATGCCTAATTTACCTAGTTTCCATCACATACACAATAACAAAAATCATCCATAATATCAAAATCATCATCTATAACAATGAAATTTTGTGTATCAATACAAATGTATAACAATACAAATACATACAAGTATCTCAAATCTCTCAGATACATCCTCACCATCTTCGGCACGCAGGCCGGTATAAGATCAAAATCTCAAAACTCTCATGTGCATCCTCACTATCATCGCACAAGGCTTGTATATACCAAAATAAGATGACTAACAATCATATCAGACGACTAGTTGTCACTTCATCTTATATCCATTCCTGTCTCATATGTCTCCTCCTCCTCGCCTCTAGCCTGACGACCTGCCAACATCTCTCCACCTAGCATGGGTCTCGGTCTAATCTCTTCCTGGCCCACATTTGGGTCTGGCCTCCATGAACTCATCACCTCACCCTGACCCTATCTCTGGGATCACCACCCCCCTGTGATCTCTAAACTATGATTGCGGGATCTAGTCTTCTCACTCACTTCCTATTGTGCTCTATACTCAGCATAGGAGGGGACATCTATCCCTGTGGTCATCAGATTATCCTAGTAATATTGTGCCTCATTCAGGGCATCCCTAAACCTCACCATCGGCACCATCTAAGGTGGTGTCATAGGTCTCACAATAACCTTTGAGCTCTGTCCTACTAGGGCTGGCCTCAGACCCTGTACATGTGCTCCCTATCCTCCTCCCTATACCTTGGGACCCTGTCCTGTCACAACTGCCTGTAGTATGGGACCTTGTCCCTGAGCCTGTGGTGGTGCCTGTGTTGTAACCTGGGCCTGTAGGGCCACAACCTGAGCCTGTGCAGTGGCCAACTAGCCTTGCACCCCTGTTACCTATGCCTATAAGGTGGATAAATTGTCCCTCATCTCCATCTCCACCCTGTGCAGGTGCATGTCCTTGTGCAACCATGGCCTGTAGTGCCAACACCTGAGCCTATAAAATGGAAACCTGTGCCTCTGACCCTGTGAAATTCCCCTATAAAACTATAATCTGTGCCTGAAGGGAAGCCACCTAACCTTGTAAGGTATCTCTCTATACTATGATGGTGGCTAACTCTAGTTTCCCTGGCCTCATGGGGTGCCACTCGTAGCTGTGCCGCCCACCACTACCTATATCTATCAGTGACCCCAACATCATCGATCCACCCTATCCACCACCTACTCCTCCTACCCTATCGGCACACTCAGTCATGGTGGAGACATAGGTCTCTCCACGTCATCTCTCCTATACTAAGGGAAGGGTGATGGAACTTCCTGTGGTAACCCAAACTACCACTTGACCTTGTCTACAGGTATCATCTCATGCTTGTCACTGCACAACACCCCTATATCCACCTGAGAGTTGTAACTCCTCTAACTCCTCCGCATGTCCCTGTATGAGGGATAGCAACATATGGCCTCCAAACAATATCCACACCAGAAAATCCCTCCAGCAACCACCTGTAATATGAAACATCATGTGTGGCCCTAGCCACCCTGTGCTCCCACCAACTGGTACCCACCATCTATAGCTGACTCTGACCAAGCCACCCCCAATGAATCAAGTCACATGGAAAACCAACTAGATGTACACATACAATGTGCTCATATGCCCAACAATGCAGAAGAAAAGTGCAACACAAACTAAACCATCGTAACTCCCATAGGCCCATAGCTCCCTATACAACTGCACCAGGAATGTTGGTGCCCATGCAAAATAAATCCACTCCTCCACCATATCCTGGAGCACTCCCATCAAGCCTCATGGGAATCTACCACCCTCAGCATATAATAAGGTGAAACAACATACCACCTCCATCATCAAAAAAACCAACCTCATCTCCTGAAGGATGGGGTGCATACATCTTTCCGTAGCTAAGGCTCGCGCTATGATACCTCAGCTCACCCATCGCCTACCCAAACACAACAACTCTAGGCTCCACAGAGGCCTCTAAATAAATAGAATACACTCGCTCACCCAAAATCGGTAGCCACATGATCCTATATACATCCTCCAGGGTGATAGTAATCTCACCATCGGTAAATGAAAAGTGTTGGTTGTTGAATCCCATCTATCGATGAGTGCGACCATCAAACTAGGATCTCGAGCTACACATCTATAGTGTTGGATCCCAATCAATCCAACATTAGTCATATGCTCCCACTCCTCTATAGTCACACTCGACCACATATCTACCAATAATGGTGGTACTCTGTCCCACATACGTAGTTGGTCCCTAGCCTGCATCCAACAAAACACAACATTGTTAAGACCTCACTACCTCCAATTACATCTTAACCCCAACAACATACCCAATCACACCAATCCTGCTTACCCCATTTACCTAATTCACATACCAACCTCCTACCATTTACACTCATGACTCATTACCTTCACATTATTTCACCTAATCACCTATCCCATCTATCCAAGACCATATTTTACCCTTACCCCTCTACAACAAACATTACTTGCCCCTTTTTGACCCCTTTTTTTCTTTCATACATAACCCTTCTTACCCTTGTCCCTCTTTCACCCTAACCAGTGCCAGTCTCTTGGACCATCACCAATTCTCCTTGACCGACATCGGTTCTGATTAACCGGTGTCGGTCACCTTAGTCTTGACTGATGTTGGCTACAACTGACCGATGTCGGCCAAACCTTGACTGACGTCAGTCTCTGTTACGACCCCCAAAACTGAAACCACCTCTATTTCTTAAAAATTGACAAAAACAACCTACAACCCTACTTAATCCCAACCACTTACACCCCACATTTATTTATCCCCCTACTTAGCCTATATTTGACCTCATCCCCCTGGATTTCATCTATTTTTCACCCACATTTCAAAATTAACATTCCCGCCCAAAATTTCTTCATTGTAAAACACAATTAGAGAAAATAACAAGCTAGAAAACTCCTACTACCTCATCCTGATAGTGTCTACATGGTGGTACTTCTGGCCATTACACTAGTGGTCCACCCAACCCCTCTCCTACCTCACCATACCGAAATCTACCTCAAACCTCTCCACCAATCACACATCTCCAACTCCTCTAGTGGACCCGTCTACCTGGCTCCTCTCACCACTTAGTCACCTCCACCTCAGCCTCGTACAATACCTTATCTTTTTCCTCCCTGAAAAATGCACAAGTCACTCAGCTCTATTTTTTTCTCAAATTCAACAACAATGATTCCATAAAATATAGTAATTTCCACTTTATAACCCTAACCCAACATGACTAACGTCAGTCATACAAAACTAACGTTGGTTACATTATAACTGACATCGGTCATCTACCAGTACCATTTCCTCCACATTTTTTCATATTTTGACCTAACCTCATTACTATCCCATACCTTTTGGCATTACCAACACTTTATAGACCCTACCCACAAGCCTCAACTACCCATACAATTCCTTAATTGTGTTTAGGGATTTGTTATTTTACCTATACCTTGGCCTTACCTGTGCCACGACCTATTTACCTAGACCTGACCTAATTTTTGTGACCATTGAACTTGTGTACTCGTTATACCTTGTGATGTTGTTACCTATGTTGTTTTAGCCTAACAACCATACCTTTCCTATTGTCATGTCATTTATCCCAACCAAACCCATGGTGTACCAGATCATACCTAAATTATCCTACACCTAACCTACATTGTGTTTCTAGACCATAGCCTATACCTTGGATACCTGAATCACTTCAACCTTGTACCTATGTTGTAGAGTTTGCAAGCTCTTCAACCTGTGTACCATGTTGCAGTCTATATGTGTGTTACATTACCCATTACCCAATTTTACCCTAGCCCATTACCTATTACCCGAATTTACCATTACCCTTTACCCAAAGTACCCATACCCTTTCCTACCACCTTAAATTAACTTACACCAACTACACATTTATCAAACCACTCACCAACTCCGTATAACACCTCATCAATTCCTAGTTTGAGGGGAATCACCTTCACCCACACTTGGGGAAACTCCACTCTCACCCATACATGGGGCAATCACTTCATGTTTTTTTCAGCGTCGCTTATCAATACAAGCTACATGATAAAAAGGGGTAAAATGTAGACACCAAAATTAGGTCATACTACCCTTATAACCTTGTTAATTAAATTAAACATACCTTACCTATTCATATCCCATAGTGCACATGATTAATTGAATTAATTACTTTAATTTTTAATTAAAATCCTCACTTGACCACCTCACCCAGCCAACTCACCTAGCCACCTCACTCCATGACCCACTCAAACCCCATTAATGACCTAAGACCAAGTCTAAGCCTATCCTAACCAACTAGGACTTAGTCTAAACCTATACTTAACTTCTATTAATAAACCTAAGAGGACTCTTACTTATTTTTACATGATCTATCACTAGAAACTTGGATGAAGATTGAAGACCATGCCAAAAATAGCAACAATTTGGCTATTTTTGGCCAACCTAGATATTCCCGCCTTAACCGATGCTAGTTATACCTCAACTGACGTCAATCCCCTAACCGTCGTCGATTAGGTTAAATACATTTTCCAAAATCCTTTGCAGAGGTTGGTCATTTTCAGGATCTCAACTTGTTCTCATTTCTTCATTTTGAATTTTTTGAAGATCATGGATTCACATAGAGAAGCACGGAGGCTCAAACTTTCCGTAGTATATACATGACATCCCTTCTCTCAGGATCTCTGCCATCATTGTTTTCATCACCTACACTCTCAAGACCCATTCTTCAGTAAGTACCTAACATCTCTTCAGTTATCTTTATTTTCTTTCAGTAAGATCATCTTTCCTCTCATTAATTTATTTTTCTGTACATCCACACACCTCCTTCCTCCCACCAACCTATCACCTTACCATATCTATCCCTTTCACCTATCTTCACCCTCTCCTAGTCATCCCTAAGTTACTAAGGCCATTTTACGACCTCACCTCCACCATTTTCAGCCTCTACGCAATCATAGAGAGCTTGGAAACCAGTTTCTAAGAGTCTTTTACTAACTTACCCCTACCAACCCTAGTTAGCCAACAGATGTCGGTCATCCTACCAAACAACATCGGTCACATAGGTGATGTTGGTTACTTGTGTTCAGAAACATACCTCAGACTAGCGAGCTCATACCCATTCCATAACAACCCAAAATCACTCCTAATATTTACCAAATATTACCCAAAACCCGTACCATACCTACAACCCAATACCATACCATCACCTAACCCATTTTGACCTCAATCACCTTTTATCCTACCTTTCTTATTTATTTCACATGAGATACCTAAATCATTTCAATTCCAATAATATTTTTATTTCATGTTTATTTTGGGTAGTATTAATACTGTTATATAAAAGTGGATTGAAGACCTATTCAGGAAGCATCACACTTCCCAGATCTAGCTTCTATTAGGAAGTCCACTCTTTGTTTTATTTAACTCTATCTGGTGGTATTGTTTTGCATTTTACAGGGAGTTCCTCCTAGACAAAAGGGATATCTCGTAATCAATATTGGATTATGAAATTAGAACACACACACACAATGTTCAACTGAAATCATAAAAAGGTATTCCTCCTTGGCCTATCATCCTCTATCTATTTCTTAATTTTTTAGGAATCCAGTGAAACACACACACACACAATAACTACATGGAGTCTGAGATGAGGTGTGGTTCTTGGCCGTAAGTTGACTCAGTTGGGTGACCACTAGGGTCAGTCTAACTTCACATATTGTATCTTTTATTTTTGGGAGTTGATGTTGTTTGACTGTTTTGTAGGCCATATTCTTCCTATAGGTTACAATAGAACTCTCTGATCACAGTGTGACACACAGGAGATCAATATAAACTATTAAGGAACACCTCATGATAACAAAAAAAACTAGGTTATGAGATTTTGTGTTGTTGGACCCCTAGAATATTGACCAAGTATGAAGGCGTATAGGCGCAGAAGGTCTCATTTATGGAATGGCATGCAAGAAAAAAGTGCACAAAGGAGGGTTTAAGAGAAGGGTTTAAGGAAGCCCATACCGCATGTGATGCACGAGGACAAATCTAAGGGTTAGGGATTTAGTCAATTTGGATGTCTGGAGCAGAACATGTGAAAAAAATTACCCAGTTACACATGGATAAGGTGCCAACCTGGCGACAGGTTGGCCCAGGAAGGAGCATGCTAGAAGATTCTAGAAGCACATCATGGGGTAAGGTGGAAATCTGATGCCTAGAGAGGCATTCTCATATGGAGGACCACATTAGGACACTTAACACTGGATCTGAGTGTGTTGGAGGGTGAGTTGGCAGTCCAGGAGAGCTATAAATACAAGCACCTGTAGAGTAAAAGAGGAGAGACAAAGAGTATGGGTGGAGATCTACAGAAATACTGCAAAGACTCTGTTAGTGGATAGTTTTATTTGGGAGAGAATGCATTAGGCTTAGGGATTTACATTTTTTTTTGGTAGCTTAGTTACATAAGTCCAATGCATTGCATGACTATGGTCTGCTTCTCTATGACACTTTGTAATGGCTCAATGGATGTAATGAGGTTACTGTATGATGGAAAAGTGATAAACAAGCATTAGAATCTACAAGTAACTCTTCCTCGCACCCAAACTCCCGAGGTTGTGCTGAGATAGCCGGTGGGGATGGAATATATGTGGGTTAAAGGAAAACTAGTTAGGTAATCTTATATCTTTGACACACACTAAGGGAATTTGTGAATCTAAGGAAAAGAAGGCCCTCCTAACCTGAACTAGCGTGATAGATCGGTCGGAAAGGATGACTTCTCAAAGGCTCCAATCAATATCGAGCTCTGGCATGATCTGATCTATGGGTTGTGGGATACGTGGAAAATGACCTGGGATTGTTTCGTGTATGTCTCCAGATAGGGTCATATGATGGATGATGGATATATAGTGGATTCTATGGTTGATTCTCTAGTCTAGTCCAAAAATCTTTAGCTTTGTTAGCTGGTATGTCTAACAAGGATAACTATGTGATGACGATAGGTGGAAGTGGAGTAGATCTGAATACTAATGTGTGTAAGCCAACATCTATGTCTGATTTACCTATAAACTCATTGGGTTGTGGGATTTTTCGGTCACAACAATAGATTCGTGGTTGTTGTGGACCTGCTATGGTCATGTGTAGAATTAGTCCCTAATCCCTAGTATCCAATAGTCATATGCTTTTTCAGCCTCTATGTTCAGAATTAACAGTTGTGAAATATTTTGTGAGTATCTTACATCCGTTCTTGTAACCTGAATTCTCAAACTAGTATCTATGTCCATGAGAGTGTCTCCTGCATCTGGCTGTGGGACCAAAGGATCATAGCCAAACGTTTTCTCTCTTTCAAGCCCTTCTACATTCATGTGGATATTTTTCTAGGGTAATTTATAGTTTTCCTGGTTTGACCAAAACATGTGTGCTTGGTCATCTTCTACGTTTAACCCTCTTAACTGTGAGATGATCTGTTGTAAGTTTGTTGTTGTTTGGAAGACTTGGATTCTAAGGTTCTGATCTATATCAGTTATTACCATAATAAGATTGGGTTGAGGCACAATTGGATTGAATATGTATTCTCTGGGTTCTCTAGGTCCCATGATTGTCATACAAAAGGAAATGATATAAAGCTAACTAATGACATAATTAATTAACTATGCAAGATATATCTACGTATATTCCTAAATTTGATATTTATCGATAAACTACTAGACAAAATTTAAAGAGAAATTATCTAATATATCTAAAATCAAAAATCAAACTAATAACAAACAAACAAAGCAACCGAGTATAGCTACTTATCTGTGCAGTTTGTAGATCTATTCTAAATAACTTGATAACTGATCTACTCTATTTGAAAAACTCTTGATCCTACCTCAAAAGTGAGGAGTGAATCATAGTTTCTCAGAAACTATCAATCCCCATAGCTTCCTTAGAAATATCGAAAGTAAAATTAACTAAAATGAAATGATTGGCTACTCTATTTGATATGCTTTTAACTAGAACTTTGAAAGCTAGAACCTGGATTTTGTAGTATAGTGGTGAATCCGATGGTGTGTGACCTTGTCCCCTCAGTGTGATCTCCTCGTTCCTTCATGCTCATGTGGATCTAGAAAAGTGTGTAATGATAGCATCAACAAAAGTAGATATTGGAACAATGGTAGCTTAGGATGCAGACCGAATATAATGTGAGTAGGAGAGGGATAGTGCAAGAGTACAGATCTTGGCTTATGCAATTTTTAGTGGGATTTATTGTGAGTCATGCAACATAAAATGTCCAGAACCTACAAATATCTTATTTGATGAACAAAACCTGTAACTTTAATGGCTTCCTATTGAAAATCAAACTATCCTACTCCAATTGATTGGATGAAATAATAACAGCACTTGCACAAGGAGAATATGTGGCTTTATGACAGCTAAACAATATTAACCATGCATACAACAAATGAACTATGAATCCTACGTGAAATTGAAAGGCTAAGCTATTGAAATGAGAAATTTAGAGGCAAATTTGAGAGGCTATTTTCTTGAGCACAAGCCAACTATTTATAGAATCCCATTTACCCAAAGGTGAAAACCAATTTGATCTCTTAAACCATAAACAATGCCAAAACACTATTCTAGGGAACCAAAATCATAAATACAAGAAAAGGCAGTAAAAAAAAGCTGGTAAAAATTGATTTTTATGTGAATCGTGATAAAAAGAATGTTCTGAAAAAACGTGTTCAGGACCGCCGCCCTGAGCATGGCGGTGGTTACAGGACTGCCGCCCTGTTTGGGTGGCGGTCACAAGACCGCCACCCAGGTGGGGCGGCAATTTCATCACTGAAGACCAAAAAGCAAAGGAAAAGAGGGGAGAAGAGAAGAGAAAAGCATGTAGGGGCTAAGCGGGGCATACAAGATGTTAACACATATTTGGAAAGATTTTATGGATCTCGAATACCTTGCGAGGAGACCTGTGTCATCATTGGGGTACATGTAACACTGTTTCGGTGGTCCAGTACCCTGCAATTTTGGGTACGTACATATTGCCCCCTTGGAGAATCATTTTAGCCATGAAGAGGCATAAAATGGTGGGTCCGAGTATGGTGGTCCCGAAATGGGAAGTTAGAATTTATACCTGATACATCCGTGTATCGAAATGATGCCATCTGAAATTCCCGCTACCTACAAAATGAAAAGAGGACTCAAGTGCAGATAGACAAAATATATTGAAGAATAAATACTAAAATATTATGAAATGAGGATGTACCATTTGTGCAAGGATAAGAACTTACCTCCGTCGGTGCTCCAAACCTGCGAAAAGGGGCATTCAAAACAAGTCAGGTTGCTATATATGTAAAAGTAGGCTCATTTTCCTATTCATTTGTGCGTGTTGATTTGGTTGATTTTGAGCTCTGGGACCCATAGTGACGGTTTCTTACGAGAGTATAGTCAAAACATTTGGGATGAGATCATGATCATGCCTCCACGAGCGGAACACCAACCCATGAGATCACATGTTAGTTTTTCTCGATTTACTGTTCTTGCCCCTAAAATATTAAAATGGTGAAATCTTCATCATGGGGGGTAATTTTTGAAAATTTTAGTGTTAATAAGGTCACTTAAGGGGGGCGCCTAATGGGTAGGCTTTGTTTGATTCAAAATGGTCTTTATTTTTCCTTTTTTAGCCGTTTTTAGGGCATTTGACCTGCGTGGGTTTTTGGGACACGACCGCCACCCTGAGCAGGGTGGCAATTACACAACTACTGCCCTGTTCAGGGCGGCGATTACAAGAATGGAACCGCCACCCTGCTCAGGGTGGTGGTCCTTCACAGAATGCATAAACAACACCTTTTTGAAGTTAATTTTGCATTTTTAGCATTCTTATATGTTTTCATGATTTTTCTAATGTCATTTAGATAGTAACTTACTCTGTTTTGTGTGTATACAGGTGAAGGAGGAGTATATTCAATGGAGCTGAGAGAGAGAGAGAGAGAGAGAGAGAGAGAGTGTGATTGGCTTCCAGCAGTATTGGATGCCCTTTCTCAGGATGAGCAAGACACTCTTCAGAGGGCCGGTATATTGCATATATCACGGGTCCCACATGTTGCATTGTCTAGTCACATACTTTATGACTTATTTTCATATTGGGATGCCGATCGGAACACTTTCCGATTACCAGGGGTCTAGGGTGATTGGACCATTACTTTGGAGGATGTTTACCATATCCTGGGGGTCCTGATTATCAAGAGATGGCTAACTCTTGAGACAGCAAGGTCACGGGCTCAGACAGCACAGTGGGCCTCATATATGGGAGATGTAGTTATCTCCACTAGTTTAAAGAAGGGGGTGAGGGTCCGATCTATTCCTAGCCTGCCTATCCCCTTGATTCGTCAGGCCATTATGGGGATCCTTGCCTCGAGATTGATCGGGGACAAGGGAGGAGACACTTTACTATATTGTTGGTCCCCCATTATTGCACAGATTGAGGGACATGGCCGGATTTACACCTGGGGAGCCAACATTCTTGGGACCACCTATCATGATTTGTACCAGGTGGTCTATTTACAGGGGCAGTCATTGAGCCATCCGACCCTGGTTATGAGTTGGGTCTATGAGCGTTTCATCCCTTATGGGAGAGGTGTAGAGGTGGCAAATCCTGGAGCTGTGAGGGCAGCCAGATGGACAGATATGTCGGTTCTCAGAGCACCCCACCAGCCAGTCGCCTCCTTGACCACTGATGACATGGAGGCCACACCTTATTAGGCCATGGTAGGGTTATGGGGCAAGGAGGCTCTTACTTTGATTTCTTGCTCCACCATAAGGAAGCTTGTGGACAGGATGGGGAGGGTGGAGATACATCCTTTTGGTTGAGTGCCTCAACAGTTTGGCCTGCCTTACGTGGGTATGCTTCCCCCAGTGGTGCCAGTATAAAGATCAGTTCGAGAGGCCAGGGGAGGTCCTAGAGGCCAGGGTTGGACCGTTGTTACTCCTGGTGTCCCCATTACAGCTAGGTGGGTAGTATGTGCTTGAGGGAGATCCAGTGCTCCTTAGGCACCCTTACTTCAGATTGCTGCCAGGTCCCACCCACAACAACGACGACCCCATTGATATAGATTCCGAGTCCAAGGAGTTCATAGGGGGAGAGACAGAGGAGGAGACCGAGGCTGAGGTTAGTGAGTCAGGCGGAGAGGAGGACAGCGATCCTGAGTGGCATGACACTCAGGATATCTTACAGGTAGAGAGGGCGGAGCAGAGTGCGGAGAGGGTGACTCTAGTTTTAGAGGAGCCACTCTCTCAGGGCTTGGTGGAGAGGATGAGTCTGTAGTAGGATGATATGTCACTCTGGCCACATGAGGAGTACATCAGTCAGCGGTGGCATCTGTGGCAGGTGCTGACCCTAGGGATCCCTCTTGGAGGCCTAGAGATCTGAGTGAGTTATCATCCCTCTCTTAATATTTTTCTTTAGCTATGTTTTATCTTAGTTGCTATCTCTACTCTTGTTTGCATTTGTTTCTACCTCTTGATTATTTCTAATTCATTTTCTCCTTTACTTGTAGAGAATGCCGATGAGTGGCGAGACCTGATTCACCGGGTATGCACTGATACCCTGATGATCCCTATGGAGAAGACCCGTACGGAGCTATCCGTGGATGCAGGGGAGCCTTCAGCAGCCAGTAGGCATACCGAAATTTTTCCCCTATCTAGCATGTGGCCAGGATGGTGTCTACCCTCCGTACCGAGCGCCTGATGAGGAGTCATTCTCATGGTGAGACTGTAGCTGCCCCTCGGGACCATGAGCCCTCGTGTACTCAGAGCACCAGCGTAGCCGGAGTCCTAGACGTGGACATGCACCCTCAGAGGGATCTCATAGGGGTTGAGAAGCCACTTGGCTCTCTTAGATTATTTTTATGATGTATTTTGTATTTCCCGGGCTCTTTGAGTGTTTTGACCATGCCTTGTGCATGATGGCATTATACAGGAAACTTGATCGTTCATATTATATATATATATATATTTTTGGATCAGACTCTTGGCATCTATGAATTTGTGATTCATTTTCCATATTTAAACTATAATGTTGTGTTTATTTGCTTTTCAGAATGTATGCAATGGAGAACAAATGATACAAATGTTTACTTTCTTTTTGTATTTCGTGATGCTGATATATGATAATGTAGACACAATGTGATTTTGAACTCTAGTTTCTTACAAGAAATTTTTTGGTACTTCATATTTGTTGTGACAAAATGAGATGATAAATCTGGTATGATGAGCAGATGAACTTTCCCCACTCCTAACTCCATGCAACTAGTAAGATGCGAGGGCTCATCACCGAGAGCTAGAAAAGGGCACAAGCTATGAAATTTGTCGAATGGTCGTGATGAGAGATAGACAAAGATTTGGTGGAACCAAATTAGGATGATACAAACCTACTCTACTTGAGTGACTCCATAGTTTTAGAATGCTACTTGCTTTGTGGTTTATCTAGACTTAGATCCGTAGATGGCCACATGGTAGACAAAATCTGGTTTTTGGAGTTTTGAGCTCTCTTGGAATTTTAGACATCTTATTCATTTGTTTTTGACTCAAGATTTCAAAATTTCATTTGAATTGTTTGCCTATGACCTTCAATGTTTATTTTTCAAGAGGACCCCCTACACCTTGCCCCATGTTACTAGTAAGAAGTGTGGGCTTATCACCATGGACAAGGTACAAGAAAGTAAGGGCATTCCCATCCTTTCCCAACCCTACGTCACTAGTAAGAGACACAAGCTCATCACTGAAGGTTGGTAGGGCAAGGAAATGTGTAAAAATAAAATTTTCTGTTTGATCTATGTTTGACTTGCTTATTTGAGAAAAAATTTAGTGTGTTCTTATTTCCAAAGAGATATACATAGGGCATAGATGTGACACGATGAAGCTTCTAGAACATACCATAGGCAAGACACCTATCCTAGGAAGAAACCAAAAGTGAGAACAAGAATGCAGACCTTGATATGGTTATCGTTAAGACTTTGTCATATGTAGCTTTATCTGATGAAATGATTATGAAACAGTTGATGATGCTATGAAAGTGAAGAAGTATGATTAGAGTGTTTATGCCAATAACATCAGAAGTTTGTAATGAATTGCTTTGAGAATGAGTTCCTTGATCACAAAATTGTATGAAACAAGTGGACAAAATGAACCTAACTACATGAAGATGCAATGTAGATATAATTATACAAATAGTGTTGGTTGCTTATGCATAGAATCGTTTAAGGTGTAGGGAATTGACAGTTTCACCAAATTCCTCACCTTCCAGTGTACATAAGAGATATGCACCATTTCCATAGTCTTTCGTGACTCATATGGGCCCATTTCTATTTGGGCTGAGACGTGCTTCTCTATAAGCGTCTTCATCCAGAATCCCTTGTAATCGAAATACGGAGACTAGGTTTTTTTGACCTCAAGTGGGAGAACTAGTTCCGCTCCTAATACTAGTGAGAAAGGAGTTTCTCCTGTTGATGTTCTTATTAAGGTTTGGTGGGCCCACAAGGCTGGGTATAACTTTAAATGCCAATATTTTTTGTTTTCTTTCACCGTTTTGAGAAGAATGGATTTTAATGTTTTGTTTTTTGCTTTAGCCTACCCGTTGGCTTGAGAGTAATACATGGAGGCCGTATGATGACTTATTTTAAATTTATTGTATAGTTTGTAGACCTCTTCATTTTAAAAGGAAGTACCATTATCTGAGATAATGATTTGTGGGACACTGTACCTACAAATAATCTGGTTCAAAATGAACTTGGCGATCATGGAACCTGGTACAGTGGTGAGAGGCATAACCTCTACCCATTTGGTAAATTACTCGGTGGCCGTGATTATGAAGTTATGGCCGTCTGTAGATGAGGGAGGGAATTTCCCTATCAAATCTAGGCCCCACGTAGAAAAGGGCCAATGGGTAGCGATTGGTTGTATAGCTTGTGTTGGCATGTGAATCTCGTGGGAGAATTCTTGGCATTTATGACACCTACGTACGAACTCTAGAATGTCGTGTTATAGAGTGGGCTAGAAATATCCCATCCAGTGTATTTGATTTGAGCTAGAATCCATCCATGAGAGACAAAATCTCAAACCTAGCTGTTGCGTCAATGATGAAGTCAATGGATGGTAATGGGAAATTGTCTTTGGAGCAAGCTTTATTAATGTCTCAGAAGTCTATGCAAATACGTATCTTCCCATTCTTTTTGAGAACAGGGACGATGTTAGATACCCACTGAGAATAATCAACTGGCTTGATGAATCCTACTTGGAGGAGTTTCATTACTTCTTCCTTCACCATGAGAGCTATCTTAGGTTTCATTGGTCTCGATTTTTGTTTAATTAGCTTTGCATCTGATTTGGTGACGAGGTTATGTACCATGATGTGTGGTGCAACTCCCTTGTCATTTCTTTATAATTAAATGCAAAATCCTTTTGATGTTCTTTGAGGATTCGTGTGTGTTTTCTATTTCTTCTGGAGTTAACGAAGATCCTAGTTTCAAGATCTTTGGTTCTTCCTCCGTTCCGATGTTAATATCAATCATTTCTTCGATTAAAGAAGCGTTACCTTCTTCAAACTCAGGTGGGGCTGGAGGTAGGTCCAGATCTTCTCCATTTTATACCACGTAGATGTCGAGTTCCTTTTGTGGGGGAAGCTCTATCATGGGATTTCTAAAGTAAGAAGACGAATGTGGGATTAAAGACAAATCTACCACATGATGGGTGAGATGTAACACTGCATAGGAGTTTAAGTAATCAAGAGTGGCTCTATCACTATCAACGTGATCTAAGATAGTAGATTTGTTCTCAGCTATGTTTTAAAAGAGGGTTTGACATTTTCTTCACTAATGGTTCAGTATGAAGGGATACCATGAAACGGGTGTCTTCCAACTCACTGTTTGGAGTGAAGCATGATGTTGAGGTTGCTATTGAATCTGTGAGAAGATTTTGTTCTCACGGGATTGCCTCAATGGATATGAAGTCAAATCCTTTACTTAAGTCTAATACTGTTGTTTTGTAAAGTTGTAAGTGTTCAGCTCTGGTCTCATACACCTTAGAGACTTGTTTGCTACTAATTGAGAGTCTCCTAACACCCTGATGTTATTAATATTGAGCCTTTTAGCTAAGATGAGGCCAAGGAGGAGGGATTCGTACTCAACACCGTTTTTTGTACATTCAAAATTTAGTTTAAAGGAAAATGGTAAAATCTTTCCCTTGGGAGAAGTAAAGATTACACCTGCCCCGAGCCCCATAATGACATCTAGCTCCATCAAAATGGAGAGTCCAATATTTAGCTGGGAAGATGGATGTTGGGACATTTGTTACGTCACCTTCTTCTACTTCGGTTACTTCTACCATGCAGATATCCTCTGCTAGAAGAGAACCAACACCTAGGGTATATCCCATGCCTACAGAATCAAATGGTAGGAAAATTGGTAGATCCTATTCTAACAATTTGAAAATATTTGTAGTACTTCCTAATGATATGGTTTTGAAAATTTTAGCCTCATCGTTGAGGGTTGGGATAGTCTTGATTGGGTTCGTAACTTTTATTTCTGTTGTAGGTACTAACTTTTCTTCCAGTTTTGCATAGAGTTGGTTTATTAAGTTGGTTTGTTGGGAGTTCAAACTCAGAGTGAATTCATGGCCTTTTCTTTAGGTCTGATAGGTGTATATCGAATGGTTTTAGATCACCTTTTTCTATGAATACCTTTCCTAAGTGTAAGAACCTTACTTCTTGAAATAACGTAGAAGGGATTGCCTTCATATGGTGTATCCATGGTCGGCCGGGGATCATATTATAGTTGGTTTCCCGATCTATAATATAAAACTCAGTCAGGATTGTTTTGGGTCCTAAGGTGACTGGTAGTATTATATTTCCAATCGAAATGGCCTTAAGGCTATCATAGCCTCTTAGCATATTCCGAGTCATGGAACAATTTGTTTCTCCATACCCTAGCTTTTGAAGGAAAGAGAAGGGGACTATGTTAATTACTGCCCCATCGTCAACCATTGTGCATGTTAACGTAATTGTTATAAACCCAGACTTGTAAATGTAAGGATGGATCACCTCTGCGTGCAATCTCAGCGTCTGTTGGCATTTTGTTTATTTCGAATATAAACTAGGTATCCCTATTCAGCTGCCCTGGAGGGTGGATATCAAAGTCTATATGGTTTACCTGTGTTTCGGGAGGTGGAGTGATGTTAATTAAATGACCTAAACCTAATGCTTCTAAAAGAGAAGCCCTGTGGGCAGGAGAGTTCTTCAATAAATCCAAAAAGGAGATGTGAGAGAAGCTTTTTGTTAGGTCATTAATTAAATCATAGGCACCTACGGGTTTTACTAATATTTGTTGGATGTTATCTGTCTCTAGCGGGTAACTTGGACTTGGCTGAGAGGAATACTCTCGTGTCCTTGTTACAGCTTCCATGGGTAGTTCGGTGTCTAACTCCACTAAACTGACTATCTTGGGTCGTGGCTGACTTCCTAATTGTGGTGCAACTGGTGGATTTAGTGAATTCGAGGCTTCATGATCATTATTTCCTGCCATTACACCTTTGTTTGTCCCATTTGGATTTAACCTATTGTTATTGTGATTTGGGAGCGGATCATTGAAGATCTTGAGGGGTGCATTTTGAGGGGAAACTGCCCCTGTAAAAGTATTTGGCATTGGTGACGCAGGATCTGCCAAGAACATATCTATGAAAAGTTGTCTTTGTTCCTCTAGCAAACGTTGCATGAATTTATTGTAATCATGACACGTTCTAGTGTCGTGGCCTCGAATCTTGTGGAAACTACAATATGAGTTAGGATTGTAATTCCTAGTTTGCTGGTTTGGCGTATATTGTGGTCCAAAACTCTGATTAAACCGTTGACTATTAGGATTAAAGTTTTACACTTGTTGCTTTTGGTTTTGGTTTTGGTTTTGATATCCAGTTGAGTTTTGGCTTGGACCCTGTGTCTGGATCCGCCATTGTTGTTGTTGTTGTGGATGATTAAAATCCACTGTATTGATTGTTGGGGTAAAGTTATTGTTTTGTTGATTGTTAATCAGTGGTGGAGTATTTACAACATTTGCCTTTTTAGGTTTGGTCAGTTACTCCATCTGTGGTTGTGCCACGTGATTTTTGTTAAGGATTTTAGGTCCTTGATTGACGTTTGTGGTAGTAGGATAAGTCGTAGTATTCTGGTTGGGGGTGATTAACCTCCCATTTGTTCCATATGTCTTGCGACCGCTATCTATTTCTGCTTGATCTATTCAAAGAGCACTCTCAAGTACTTCATCGTAAGTCCTTAGTGGGAACTTCTGGACTTCTTCCTTTACCTCTCTGCTGAGAGAATGAAGGAATAAATCACATAGTTCCATTTGGTCCATGTTTGGAGCACTAGCTGAAGAATAAAGGACTGTACGCCATCTCTGGATGAAATGAGAAACAAATTCATTGTGTTCTTGCTTAATGTGCAAGAACTCCCTGATTCTTGTTCTCAATATTTTGTTCATGTCAAATTCCTTGATGAACTCAGAAATGAGTTCTTTAAATGAATGGATGGAGGCTTCAGGTATTCTGTAATACCAATCAAGGGCAATGCCCTCTAACATTTTGGGAAATATTTTGGCAACAACCCCATCCCAAGGGAGTAATTCTCGAATGGCTGTGGCATAGGCCTTGATATGTGTGTTTAGATCTCCCTCCCCTCTGTATTTGGGAAAATTGGGAAGAGGTCTTGGAATTATGACGCTTCATATGGTGAAGTCTAAGGGTTCTTTCAAATATTCTGAATAAGTCCCTATCGCATAGGTTTTGACCATCGATGGTTCCTGCTGAGGGGGTGGAGGTGGAATGGGTTGTTGATATGGCGTAGCATATACATTTACATGGGCATAAGGAAATCCCTGTGGTTGAGAAAACATGCTGGGAGAGGAGAACATATCTCCTTGTGGTGATTTGGAATACATGTTTAAGTATGAAGGAGTATTACCCAAGAGTGGATTGTTTTGTACTAGACCGGGAGGTATCATATTCTCCACTGGAACAGTGTTTGAAAATGTGGTTCTAGTTGGTGTTTGTTGTGAATACTGAGGAGGCATGCCCAACATGCCTATTCCTGTGAGGAGGTATACTTGGCTAGGATGATGTGGAGGATTGGAACTTCTCTGCCTACATGAATTGAGAATTTTGATTTGCTTGAGCAAGTTATAACCCTCTAACATTTTCTACTAAAGTTGAAATGAATTCATTTGGTGAAGTCACAGTATTTTCCTTAGTGGCATTTGTTGTATATTCTAAGGTTGTATAGGCATGTGATACCCTGCTATGAACTGATTGTTGCCCTGCCAAGTTTCCTTGAGGGCATTTCCTATATGTAGTGGCATGGAGGTATTTTCTTGAAAAGAGACCTCGGGTTGTGTTTGTAAACTTCCTATAGGTGGGTACATACTCTGAGATTGTTGTTCATTCCTGGCATAACGCACTGAATGTTCATCATCTAAAAATAGATATGGAGATGAACCAGATGGATCTTATCTACTAATTTGCAGTCTAAGCAGGACCTGAGGAGATGAACCAGATTCTCTTGTGAACGTCATATTGTTCGAGCCTAGAAGGCTTTGTTTGTTGCGTTTGAACGAGCTGATCCAACTCCTCTATTTGGAAAGATGAACTATATCTAGTTCCTTGGAGGTGGCTTTTGTGTTGAAAACCGGTTAGTTGAATAATTGTCACCCCATGCTGAGAGTGAGGGTGATGGTTTTCTATTCAATTGATCATAGTATGCTTCAAGACCTAGGAGATGTCTTCCATATGCATCGAATCTCGACATATTCAGGGGGTATATGAATACCCGAAGAATAATGAGAAAGAGTGAAGGTGGAAGAAGATGAAACACTAAAAGGAAAAGTATGAGAGTGAAGCAACTGATCCTTTCACCTAAGTTTCACCAATTTTGTTGGTAAAGCTGGTCTGAAGGCTAATGAGGTGGAGAAGATGAAGTAGTTGCTTGTTTCACATCGGGTTCAACAATTTTATATGATGGAAAAGTGACAAGCAAGTGTGGGAATCTACAAGTAACTCTTCCTCACACCCAACCTCCCGAGGTCGTGTCGAGACAACTGGTGGGGATGGAATATACGTAGGGTACAAGAAAACTAGTTAGGTAATCTTATATCTTCAACACGCACTAATGGAATCTATGAATCTAAGGCAAAGAAGGCCCTCCTAACCTGAACTGGCATGATAGATCAGTTGGCAAGGATGACTGCTCGAAGGCTCCAATCAATATCAAGCTCTGGCATGATCTGATCTATGGGTTGTGGGATACATGGAAAATGACCTGGGATTGTTTCGTGTATGTCTCCAGATAGGGTCATATGATGGATGATGGATATATAGTGGATTCTATGGTCGATTCTCTGTCTAGTCCAGAAATCTTTAGCTTTGTTAGCTGCTATGTCTAACAAGGATAACTATGTGATGATGATAGGTGGAAGTGGAGTAGATCTAAATACTAATGTGCATAAGCCAACATCTATGTCTGATTCACCTGTGGACTCATTGGGTTGTGGGATTTGTGGGTCACAACCGTAGATTCATGGTTGTTGTGGACCTGTTATGGTCATGTGTGGAATCATTCCCTAATCCCTAGTATCCAATAGTCGTATGCCTTTTCAGCCTCTACGTTTAGAATTAACAGTTGTGTAATATTTTCTAAGTATCTTATAGGCGTTCTTGCAACCTGAATTCTTAAGCTAGTATCTATGTCCATGAGAGTGTCTCCTGCATCTGGTTGTGGGACCAAAGGATCACAACTGACATGTTCTCTCTTTCAAGCCCTTCTACAGTTATGTGGATATTTATCTAGGGTAATCTGTAGTTTGACTGGTTTGACCAAAACATGTGTGCTTGGTCATCTTCTACGTTTAACCCTCTTAACTGTGAGTTGATCAGTTGTAAGTCTGTTGTTGTTTGGAAGACTTGGATTCTAAGGTTCTGATCTATATCAGTTATTACCGTAATAAGATTGGGTTAAGGCATGATTGGCTCGAATACGTATTCTCTAGGCTCTCTAGGTCCTGTGATTGTCATACAAAAGGAAATGATATAAAGCTAACTAATGACATAATTAATTAACTATGCAAGATATATCTACGTATATTCCTAAATTTGATATTTATTGATAAACTACTGGACAAAATTTAAAGAGAAATCATCTAATATATCTAAAATTGACAACTAAACTAATAACATAATTAAAACAAACACAGCAACCGAGTATAGCTACTTATCTGTGTAGTTTGTAGATCTATTCTAAATAACCTGATAACTGATCTACTCTATTTGAAAGACTCTCGATCCTACCTCAGAAGTGAGGAGTGAATCATAGTTTCTCAAAAACTATCAATCCCCACAGCTTCCCTGGCAATATCGAAAGTAAAATTAACTAAAATGAAATGATTGGCTACTCTATTTGATATGCTTTTAACTAGAACTTTGAAATCTAGAACCTAGATTCTGTAGAATAGTGGTGAATTTGATGGTGTGTGACCTTTTCCCCTCAGTGTGATCTCCTCGTTCCTTCGCGCTCACGTGGATCCAGAAAAGTGTGTAATGTCTAGCATCAATAGAAGTAGATATTGGAACAATGGAAGCTTATGATGCAGACCGAATACAATGTGAGTAGGAGATGGATAGTGCAAGAGTACAAAGCTTGGCTTATGCAATTCCTAGCAGGATTTATTGTGAGTCATGCAACATAAAATGTCCAGAACCTGACAACTATCCTATTTGATGAAAAAAACCTGCAAATTTAATGGCTTCCTATTGAAAATCAAACTATCCTACTCCAATTGATTGGATGAAATAATAACAACACCTTCACAAGGAGAATATGTGGCTTTCTGATAGCTAAACAATACTAACCATGCATACAACAAATGAAACTATGAATCCTAAGAAAAATTGAAAGGCTAAGTTATTGAAATGAGAAATTCAGAGGAAAATTTGAGGGGACATTTGCTTGAGCACAAGCCAGCTATTTATAGAATCCCATTTACCCAAAGGTGAAAATCAATTTGATCTCTTAAACCATAAATAATGCCAAAACACTATTCCAAGGAACCAAAATCATAAATACAAGAAAAGGTGGTAAAAAAAAGATAGTAAATGTTGATTTTTATGTGATTCACGATAAAAATAATGTTCGAGAAAAATGGGTTCAGGACCGCCACCCTGAGCAAGGTGACGGTTACATAACCACCACCCTATATGGGTAGCGTTCACAATACTGCCGCTCAGGTGGGGTGGTGGTTTCGTCACTGAAGACTAAAAAGCAAAGGAAAAGAAGGGAGAAGAGGAGAGAAAAGCATGTAGGGGATAAGTGGGGCATGTGGGATGTTAACGCATATTTGGAGATCTTTTTTGAATCCCGAACACCTTGCGAGGAAACCTGTGATATCATTGGGGTACGTGTAACATTGTTCCGGTGGTACAATACCCTACAATTTTGGGTACGTACAGTTACCTCTTATATATATACATGAATATCAATGATTATGATGCATACTTCTCTCTCATGAGTTCTCTTTCCTTTCATACTAAGTATGGATTCTTGTATGTTTATTTTTGAAATGATGCACATTATAGATTCTATAAAGTAATCTACCTGAAATGACTACAAGGATCTAGAGGCCCTTTTGAGCCCTATGGTTCTTTTATGTCCTAAACCCATTTGAAGGTATTTTTAAACACAGATCATAGATGATGTTTCCCACTAAAAATCACATAAAAGAGAGACTCAACACCCATGTGTTCCTTGGGTGAGGGACCAACTTTCACTGGCTGATAGCCTGGTGTGCATGGGATTCCTTTCTTTTGTAATAGGGATAAAAATGAATACATTGTGGTTCCATTGCCAGGACCTCTTTTCAAAGTTGTAGTGGGATTTAGCATACATCATGATATATGAAATGAGTAATGACAGAGTGGTTAACATTGGAAAGTGTTGAATCATGGTTCAAGAGCATAGAGGATGAATTTACTAAAATATTTAGCACTGGACCTGAGTTTAATGCACACATATGGGTAGAAAATAATCTCTACCATGATCTATATGAAACTTTTTTCTGTTGCTTCCCTATGGAGCTATATGAATGGCTCAGAGCTTATGCATCTAGATCAGGTTTGCATTATGGATCGCATGTGTGGACCCAATAAGAATACCAAAGGCTACAGGATGCAGATATGACATGGACCTGTGCTGTGGATCATTGGTGGAGAGGAGTATTGGCTAGCTACACTCTAGAGTACATCATTTCCACATATCCCTATTTGGAGGTTGCTGAGTTTGAGTTTCTGTGGGAGCCCAGAGGATCATTTCTACGTGATGTCCCTCTAGCTCTAAAGATCTTGATGATTACCATGAGTTTAGAGGTATTCCCAATGGCTAGCTAAACCATTCTGAGTAGTGGGCAAGGAAGCTAGGGTGGAGGAAGATGGAATATGTCACGATGAAGAAGGATAGGGAGGAAAGACGACTCAAGTATGGTGAAGCACGTGAAAGGGAGATTGTTAGACAATGCAATGTTATAGGTGTGATGTACGTATCGTGATAGATGTTATGGGAATGATTTGAGGTTCACGTAGAGGACGTGAAACCTAAGTAGTCTATGCAACCCCATCTTGGCAAGCGCGTGAGAGAAACCCCTTCAGCTTCTGATGAGAGTTTGTCACGTGGAGAAAGAAGAACTGTTGGCACACATCTGAGCCCACCTAGTGACTAGACCCTAGCAGTTGTTTTTCTAGATCAGGGGGATAATATTACTAGTCAGTTGGTTACATTGGAGGTGATCGTTCTACGCCCAGGAGGTATAATTTCTCATTTCGGATTTCTATGGCTGCAAACACTAGCCTAGTGTTAGGAATTTCAGGCAAGGTATAGGCACACAAGTGTTTGGTCTCACATCTGGGAGTGGCGTGGGGTATACTATTGGTAGTGGGATATTATCGTAGACCGTAGGTGTCCATCTCAGTGGAACTGTGGGGACCCTTGACACGACCACTTTAGGACCTAGTGGGCTTAGTGGATCTAGTGGTTTCGGGAGGAGTAGGATTTTTTGGGTCTAGTGGATCTGGTGGTTCAGGACCTGGTGGGTCTGGTAGATCTGGTGGTTCAGGACCTGGTGGATCAGGTGGCAGAGGAAACACAGGAAAAAACCAAGGCTCTGGCTTAGGAGGATTCGAGCCCCAACCACCCCCACAAGTTTCCTTTGAAATGTATCTACATTTTCTCGATTACAGAGGTATTAAGGATGTTGTGGAACATGTTCACAAGTGTGAACTGCTATGGCATGTGAAGGGTATCACAACCCCATAATGGAAGGCTAGTCAGTTTAGAACCACGTTGCAATGGCGCACACATAGCTGGTACAGGAAGTATGACCCTCATCAAACAATGGTGGACTATACTGATTTGAAAAATGCATTCTTGGAAAAATTCCACATTCTTGAGTTTGAGCAGAAGAGCATCAGCGCTTTGAATGAGATTTAACAAGGAATGGAAGAGAGTGTGCAGGAGTATGATGTGTGATTTAAAACTCTATTATCTAAATTATCATATGATATTCACCCTTCACAGCATGCTCAGTGGTTTTTTGGGGGGTTAATCACTCCTTTTAAGAAGGGCCTTATCTCACAAAACTTTTACAGACCCGCGTGAGGCATTGGAAGCTACCCTACATGCTGAAGCTATTGGTAGTGTTGATACTGACATTAGCCCATTCCTGGAGGCTCAGATTGCTGCTATGGCCAAGCAATTGGAAAAATTGTCTACGAACTCAGCCCATGAGACTCACAGTGGTTTTTGGTGCATAGATTATGAAGTAGAGGGGCACGTTAAGGATAATTTCCCCTGGAGGATAGTACACATCATGGCAGTAGATTGTGAAATTTATCATGGAGAACATGATACGAGTAGGTGCCAATTGCTACAGTGCACGATTCAGGAGAATGTATCTTGTTACTACAAAATTTTCAACTCTATAACCCATGATACTAAGGAGTGTAGGATCATTGATAAGATCCATGAGGCCATTGATCATGGGGTGCACCAAACCAGTATTACCAGTAGTTATAAGGGTGATAATCACCTTTATGAGGAGCATGCAGATGGAGGCACGTGTGGAAGAGGTTTTCAAGGAGGATTCCATGGTCATGGTAACCACGAAGGAGGAAGGACTGAGTTCCCGTGTGGAACCTGTTTCAACTGTGGATCTACAGATCATTACAAATGTGAGTGCCCAGACCTATTGCAGTGCTCATGGTGTGGGAAGAAGCATAAGTAAGAGGAGTGCCTGGAATAATTTGAGCATATGAATCAGCAGCACCGGAAGGACAAGGGCATTGCAATGGTCAATATTAAGAAGGTAGACATACAGTGGATGTCTTGGGAAACACAAGATGCAGGTTTGGAGCCTATCTTGGTAACAACAAGGGTAGAAGCCATGCATGCTAAGAGAGATACCAAGACAAAAGAACCTAGTTTCAAGGGAGGAGGTCGTTCATGGAAAGTATCTAGACCCCACGCATCAAAAGGAGATATATCATGACACCATAGATGTCATTCAGAGCTTACAAGGGAAAATCCAGTGTCTAAAGGAGTAATCCGGGAGGGAGGAACAAGGAAAGATATTCGAGGCACCAAAGGATGACCTAGATGAGGTCAAGGAGGTGTGTAAAATGCTAAGGCAAGAGAATATCATTCCCTTGCTAGGATCATGGTTGAGAGAGAAGGTACCATGTTCCGGAGGAGAGCATGAGAGGTAGGTCTTACATGAAAACCTTCCCCCTCACTGTTTTGACTATGACAAAGAGATCACGTTGAATGTAGTTATAGATGGATGGCTCCTCAGTAATATCCTCATTGACATAGGAATGAAGGTTAATGTTCTAACTTTGGATGCTTGGCATCAGATGGGAAGACCTACATTACAACCATCTTTGAATGTGTTGTATATGGAAAAAAAGACTAAGGTGATGCCCATTGGCGTCTTAAAGGATACATTTATTATTATCCAGGGAGCTAAGTTTACTGGGGACTTTGAAGTCTTAGCGCTCACTGAGGTAGACAATTTCCTAGTGCTACTTGGTTTGCCCTTGGTGTTACAAGAACAATGAGGACCTTCAGTTCAACAAATAGGGTACATCAGCTTTGAGAATAAGGAGGAACAGGTCATTATACCCCTGGCTGATGGGAATTCGGCACCCTATATTGAACCATTGGGGGAAGAAGTTCTAGACAAGATATATGTGCACTCAATCAGAGACCCAGAGATGATACACCTTACTAACGAGGGTTATCGAGTTTGAAGATGCTTAATCAGTGAGTGATACCACCAGTCTAGCATGTGACAATTGGGTGCATGGGACTTATGAATTGATGGGATGGAAGTTGATAAGGTTGGTGACCAAGGTAATAGAGGTGTGCATGGTTTGAAACCTTGGAGGAAAAGAATTTCCCAAGTATTCAGGAGGAGCCTTCCCTGAGATCTTTTTGCAGGAGGTGGAAGCTTAGTGGAGGGATGGGAAGGAATAGAGAGGGATGTTAAGTTATGTCTTACTCAGCATAGTGGCTCGGTGGTGGGCTACACATCAGGAGAGCCTTTTAGAGTGGCATGAGGTAAGAATTTCTCTCTCTGTCATATTTTCTAGGAGCAATGTGCCCACCATCATCAAGGAATACCATGGGAAGGAGCCCACCTCTTTCCATATCCAGGAGTGTGAATGGGTCTAAAGAGAAGGTGTAGAATCTTTTCCACCATCCCTCTAGGTGCACAAGTTGTATTCTACACTGCAGGGTTACATGTGCATATGGTATATTCATCAGAGACACACTGCCAGACAAGGAATTGGAAAGAGCTTGCGGCTGACCTTATTCAAACTTTTGAGTATTCAGAGTACCAAACCATCAGTTGATAAGGCCTTGCAGGGTATCAAGCACCTTACCATGGGGGATAGTGCCATGATAGAAGATAGGCTATTGGAATTACTAGGTGAACCGAGATTGGGGGCATGCTTTGAAGAAGAAGTAGAGGAAATAAAAGAGTTACAACTTGAATGCACATGTTTGGAAAAGAAAAAGGAAATTTGGTGTATGTGATTGATGGAGAGGAATCATAAATATTGGATGTTAACCATTCTGTAGGGATGCACGAGCTAGTTGGACATTGTAGATACTCACCCGTACACCTACCATGAACTGTTAAAGACAAAATAAGGTTAACATTGGTTCAAGAGAAGAACCTAAGGAAGCTATTATTGGAGACTACTCGTCGGAGAAGGAAGTTTCTAAGATCATTGATCTGTTGCACAAATTTGAGGATTTATTCCCACATGGGTACCATGAGCTTAAAGGCGTTCATCATTCCTTAGGGGAGATGAAGATAAAACTAAAGGACGGTGCATGCCCGGTTAGGAAAAGGCCCTACTGGATGAATCCCAATTTACACATGAAGGTTAAGGAGGAGGTATAAAAGATGATAGCCTCTGGGATCATTAAGAAAGTAGAGGAATCAGATTGGATAAGTCTAATGGTAATCAGTGTCAAGAAGGATGGGCAGATTAGGATCTACAAGGATTATAGGGAATTAAATGTAGTTTATGTCATTGATCCCTTTCCAACCCCCTTCACTGAAGAAATTTTGTAAGGAGTCGCTGGGCACAAAATCTATTCTTTACAGATGGATTTTCAGGGTACCACCAAGTCTAGATTGCAAAGGAGGACTAGGAGAAGATGAATTTCACCACTGAGTGGGGAAGTTTTACATACATGGTCATGCCCTTTGGGTTGAAGAATGTGCCTACTGTTTTCTCGCACATAGTGGTGCAAGCATTCCAGGATTTCATACATAAGTTTCTTAAGGTCTATTTGGATGATTGGAAAATGTATGGTCTAGTTAAGGACCATTGTGACAATTTAAGGTTAATGTTTGAGAGGTGTATGAAGTTGAGGATATCCCTCAACATTAAGAAGTGTGTGTTTGCTACACCCTTTGGGACTTTATTAGGGCATATCATATGTAAGGAGGGCTTACTGGTAGATCTCGCTAAAGTTGCAGTTATTGTGGGGTTAGGGGAGCCTACTAGCCAGAGCGCAGTGCACGGATTCCTTGGGCATATGGGTTATTATAGGAAATTCATTAAAGGATATGCCAAGATCACTTCACCTTTAGAAGGAGCTGCTTAGACATAAAAGTGCCTTCCATTGGGGAGAGTGCAAGCAGAAGGGAGTTTGATACATTAAAAGATAGGCTTGTCACCACACCTATATTACGTTTTCCCTCTTGGGACAAGCCCTTTCATGTCCATATAGATGCCTCAGGGACCACCATTGGAGCAGTGCTTACATAGCTAGGTGAAGGGATTGTTGATCATCCTCTATGTTTTACAAGTAGGAAGATGACACCAGTAGAGAAGAACTATACCACAACTGAGTGCGAGGCATTGTCAATGATCTATGTGCTTTTCAAGTTTAGGAAGTATCTACTAGCAACACCCTTTGTGTTTTACACCGACCACATGGCATTAAAGTATTTGGTGAACAAGCCTATTCTACAAGGGCACATATGTCGATGGGTGTTGTTGTTTCAAGAGTTTGAATTCACCGTTGTAGTGAAGCCTGGGAAAATTAATTGTGGGCCTGATCATCTGTCAAGAATTGATTCAGGGGAGGATGCACAGAGTATTGAGGAAACAATGCCAGATGCGTAACTGTTTAGGTTGTGGCACGTGCCCTCAGATTTGGAAGAGATTACAGTATTTTTAAAGGAAGGTGTGGTGCTGGAAGGAATGAAGACATTAGAGAAAAATTAGTTGGCCATACATGTCACGCCCTACATGTTAATCAGTGGAGACTTATACAAGTTGGGACATGATGAAGTTTTGCGCAGGTGTGTATTAGAGCATGAGCACCTGGCCATCATGGAGGAAGCACATGAAGGAAGTGTGGGTGGGCATTATGCAGGTGATGCCACTGCGTGTAAGATATTAATGGCAGGTTTGTGGTGGGAAACTTTGTACAAGGATTGTAAAGACTATTGTAAAGTGTGTGACCATTTTCAATGCATTGGAAAACTAGGAAGGAGAGATGAAATGCCTTTACACCCTATCCCTAGCATGGAGCCTTTTGAAAAGTGGGCAATAGACTTTGTAGGCCCTATTGCACCAGCAACGCATAGGAATGGGTCACATTATGTCATCACTTGCATGGATTATCTGACAAGGTGGGAAGAGGAAGCTTTGACTAAAAATTACATAACAGCCAAAATGGAAAGGTTCTTGTGGGAGAACATTATCACAAGGTATGGATGCCCTTTGAGTTTGACCAATGATAGGGGTATGAATTTCTTGAATGAGACCGTGAGGATCCTGTTATCAGAGTTCATGGTGGCTCATCACAAGACTACACCCTATCACCCACAAGCAAATGGAACCACGGAAGCATTCAACAAAATACCGAGTCATACCCTGACCAAAATTTGTGATGTCGGAAGACAAGATTGGGATGACAAAGTATCGACAGTATTGTGGGCTTATAGGATAGCGTATAAAAGGCTGAACAAAGCCACACCATTTCAATTGGTGTTTGGCACGGAAGCTATTTTTCTGGTTGAATTTATGTTGCCTTCTTTGTGAATAACATGTGCATGAGGGTTAGCCAATGAACAAGCACTGGAAGAAAGGATTGATGAGTTAATGAAGTTGGATGAGAGATGATCACTCACCAGGTGGAGCCAAACAGTAGAAAAAGTAAAGCAGAAGGCTTGGCATGATCACCACATTAGAAACAAGAAGTTTGAGGTTGGGAAGATGGTTTTACTGTATGATTCCAAGTTTCTATGCCACCCTGGGAAGTTAAAATTCCATTGGTTGGGTCCTTACACAATCTCGTACATCCTTGATTCGGCGCATGCCAGTTACAAGTGTTGGATGGGATGAAGTTTCCTGGACACTTCAATGGGAGTAGGCTGAAGCCCTACTATAAATAAGTCTTCTCGGTGTTTGTAAATAAGGTAGTTTTTCCAGTTAGTTTAGAAATTTCCTTTATGCATTCCCTTTCTTGTGTTTCCCTTTCACGTTGTTGTTTTTTTTTACACCTTGGGCATCGGTAACCTTATTGCTACTTTGGAGAATTTGTGAGTGCACAGAGGACCGTGCATCATTTTAAGTGTGGGGTGGAGTAATGTGAAGGAGCACATGGTTAGAGTGCCAAGGAAGTGTATGTTAAAAATCCCTGTTGAATGGCCCGGTTGAAAGAGGTGTATGGAGAGAAAATATGGAAGAAGGATGGTTGGTGCCAGGATAAAGCTACTTTTAGATCCCACGTACTAAGGAGGAGAAAGTGCATTAAGCAACATGAGGTAGGCGAGAGCAAAAATTAGGACAGAAGAAGTGCCTTTGGTGCGGGTTTTGCATGCATAAGAGTCTCCTATCGGGTTGGATTGGTTACACGCCAGAAGGTTGGAGGAGTTTTTGCGCATGTTGGGTCGTGAGTGAAAGCACTGAAGATGGGCTTTGTTTGAAAAATCTACATTAAATGAAAAAAGTATGGTGGTAGGTGAAGTAGCATTTAATGCTCAAAAAGGGAAAAGCTATAAGTAAAGGGTCGAGGCACTTTCATTTTCACTTTGCGAATAGAGAGAGAAGTGATTTTTACATCTATTACAAACTAGGGTTTCCAGATTTGATCGTGTGAAGAAAGATCTGAGAGGTTGAAGCATGAGCAGCCCATTTGGATTTGCAAACTAGAAGGAAGGGGTTTCACAGGAGTGAGAAAAGTTGTGAGGAGGTGTCGTCTTGTGGAAGTTTTATCCCAGTTAGGGTTTGACAAACTAGGGCACGGGTTCAAGAGGTTTTTCATCATAGGTTTGAGATCTGAGGCTGGAAGAAGTGGAAGAGAAGAGTAACAAGGAGGGAGTGAAGTGATAGGAGGACCTCGACAATGGCACCCAAGAAGGAAAGGGCAAGGGCAAGGCCAAGTAGCAAGAACCTGACATGAATACGAATGAAGAGTGGTATGCAGAGATGCAGTACCCAGATGGGGTAATGATGGGTAAGGAGTGGGAGTCCCACCTGAGGAATGTGCCTGTGAGTGACTATAACCATCGAACGAACACAATCGAGAAGGAAATGACACTGGAATTAGTGCACCCCATGAGTAAATAGACACTAGAGGGCTTTCCCATCTACAATGATGATGTTAAGGTCAAGATGGAGAAGGTAAGGTTGTTGCAACTCTATGAGTTTCCCTATTTTGGAAAACCAGAGCACCTATACCAATGGCTAATGTCGCGAGTACATGAAGATTACTTCCATTTTGTAGGGCGCAAGATGTGCATTACTCCTCAACTCATCTCATAGTTCACATACCTCATATGTGAAGGAGACAACTTGGAGGATGACCTAGGTGATAAGGAGGAAATTCAGGAAACAATCACCAAATATTCCTGCAAGAAGGGGTCGAGGTACTATGACATCTCAGACATCAAGGACCTAGTGATGAAGATGGCTGCACATCTGGTAACAAAGTTGAATGGCTAGGAGAGATGGACCCAGGTCAATAAACCATGGTTACATGTTTGTAGAAAGATTGAAAAGGGAACCATATACAACTTTTCTACATACATCATGGAGGAGATTGTTAGTTATGTGAAGGTGACAAAATCCTTAGCAACATCCTACTAACCATCATGTTTTTAGAGATTGGAGTGCCTGATGCATCAGACAAATTTTTATGGGAGTACCCTGCCGAGGATCCTTCGCCCACGAAGAGATTCAAGAAGTATGCATGCGACACAATGATAACATCCCACAAGGTGCGACTGGAGAAGTGGTATACACACCTGAGGAACACATTCGGGGTAGAGTGGAGGATTCCTGAAAAACTGCCAGCAGTCACTGAAGGAGAAGTTGAATTTGTAGTATACCAACATTTCTACCTGGGTAGGTTCAGGCTAATAGATGAATCATGGAGCCCATGGTGCAAGCTTCCCTTCACTTTCATAGCTCAATACTTCCAAGCGGGAGTAAATAGATTCAAGGAATCCAAGAAGCTGAAGCTGGAACTTGGAAGCCTAGATCGGGACCACAGAGAGTTGCGCAAAAAGTTGAACTACCCCAACGGAAAGCATGCGTACATAGAAAGATACGTATTGCATGAATTACAGATGACTAGACCTATAACATTGACCATTGCAGGAGGATCTATGGAGCGCATATACCTCCACATAAGACTAAAGTTTGAGAAAGGTGCATACCTGGAGAACGATGTCTCCATACCTGAAGATCCCATGGGTAGGAAGAGGCCCACACCCAAGAAGAGGGGAAGAGGTGAAGAAGCACCAAGTGTGTAGATTGTTCAGATCGTAAGCATGCCATCGACGAGCGCCAAGCATAGCACCTACATGCGTAGGAAGAAATCACCGGTAAAGGAAAAGACACCAAAGGAAGAGGCACTAGAACAACCCCTCACCAAGGAGAAGTCGCCAGAGAAAGAAGAGAAGTTTGAGTCCCCTATCAAAGAATCACCTCTCAGGAAAAAGTAGAGGATGGAAGAGGAAGCTGACTCGGAGGAGACCGAAAGCTTGGAGAAGTACATGGGTGGAAGAGAGGATGAGAGTGAAGAAGATGACAATGAGGAGGATGAGCCTAAAAGAGACTAGGAGCCACATGTCTTCAATGTGTATGATTTAGAAGAAGAGATTGGAGAAGAGAAATAGGATTTCGTGTTTGCACGGTGCAAGGGTGTACAGTATGGGGAATGCACCTGGGACATGGGAAAGAATGAGGAGATTGGCGTAGAGAAGTAGGATCCCATAAGCTTCACAAAGGATCAGATAACTGAGGTAGCAGAGAGAGAGGAAAATAAAATGCTCGAGGCCTTAGTAGACCAAGAGTTGGAGCACAAAAATGACATAGTGCTGGGGGAAGGAAAAGAGGAAAACATTGAAAAGGAGCATGACAGCATGGGAGGAGGTCCCACTCTAACAATGATTTTTCCCAAAGGCGTGTGCTCGGGTAGGAGGACCCTTGGAACAGAGCAAAGACAAGTGATGGGCTATGTTGATGACTCAAAGAAGGTGCTACGCACGTGGTTCCAGAGCACTGTACCCACAGAAAGGATTTTAGCCATGGGGTCATTTGAAAAGGAGGGCGCGTACCCTAGGATGAAGAAGATGCTCTCTTGGGCATTTGAATCCCACATTGACGAGCCAGACTTCAAAGTCTGCCAAGGAGAAATCATAATAGTACCAGAGTCTAAGGGAGCCAATCCCTTGGTAAATTCCCAGGAACTCTCAGATGAGTAGGTCTGTAATGCACTCAACAAGGTCACGGTCAAGATAGAGGCTAGGCTCTTTGCACAATGACAGAATAAGAGTGCTAGAGGGAAAGCTAGGGAAGAAAGAAGAGGAGCTGGCTGAGAAGGCCAAGAGCTTGAAGTAAGAAGAACTGATCAGTGCGTAGCTGAGGTGCGAGCTAAAGGATGAGAAGACAAAGGTGTAGGAAGTATACAAGAAGGTGGAGTCTATCAAGAGCACCATCATTTTAAAGCACCCAGACCTAGCGCCACCCACACAGAAGTACACATCCACTCTGGAATGCTTAGAAGATATAACATGTCCTCACCATGGAGAGATGACCTTTGGCCCTGGAGTCTATAGAGGAAGTGGCCATGCACTTAAATAAAGAGGATAGGTTGAGGGTGGTAGCACTCATTACTGAGTATAGCAAGGTGCTTGCAGAGGTTAAAGTCACTGCCCAATCTGCTGAGGTCGCATATGATACTTGCACAGACAAGGGATAAGGTAGCAAGCACCTTGGTCGCCACACACGAAACAGAGCTAAAGGAGTTCCAAGAGAAGAATAAAGGAAACAGGGTAGAGAGGGACAAGGTTCTTGCCAAAGTAGAAAGAAAATATGAGGAGATTAAAACATTAAGGGGTTCAATCAAGGCCTAGTTGAAAGAACTATACCCTTATATTACCAGGAGGATGGACACACTCGAAGACCTAGGCAAGGAGATAGAGAAGATCATTGACACTTTGGGTACCTAGAGAATTGGCCTAAGTTTTGACGAGGTGAGCACCCTGATCGGTGACCTCTATCAGAAGGCATAGAGAGAGGTCGACGTATGGAACAAGCTGGAGGTAGACTTGTGGAAGGATTTTCCTAGCTTGCTGAGTTAATACCCCCCCATTCTTCCTTCTCCCCCAATTCTTTCATTCCTTTATTCTTTTGCAAAATGTAAGACTACACCTTGGTTCCTTAAGGCAACATACATCTTGGTTAAGTGGAGTGTTTCTGTGGACGGAGAACAGGCATAGTGTGGGGTGATGTTGGACCCCTAGAATATTGACCAAGTATGAAGGCGTGTAGGCGTGCAAGGTCCCAGTTATGGAATGGTGCACAAGGAAAAAGTGCACAAAGGAGGGTTTAAGATAAGGGTTTAAGGAATCCCGTAGCGCACGTGACATGAAGGACAAGAGCCAAGGGTTAGGGACTTAGTCAATTTGGACGTCCATAGCAGAACACGTGAAAAGCATGCCCTGATTGTGTGTGGATAAGGTGTTAGCCTAGCGATAGGTTGGCCCAGGAAGGAGCATGCTAGAATCTTCTAGAAGCACATCATGGGATAAAGTGGAAAGCTCAGGCCTGGAGAAGCATGCTCACATGGAGGACCACATTTAGACACTTGGCACCAGATCTGAGGGCACTGGAGGGTGAGTTGGCAGTCCAGGAGAGCTATAAATACAAGCACCTACAGAGTAAAAGAGGAGAGACAAAGAGTATGGGCAGAGCTCTACAGAAATATTGTGAGGACTCTGTTAGTGGATAGTTGTATTCGGGAGAGAATGCATTAGGCTTAGGGATTGTAATTTTCTTTTTGGTAGCTTAGTTACATAAGTCCAGTGCATTGCATGACTACGGTCTGCTTCTCTGTGACACTCTGTAATGGCTCAATGGATGTAATGAGGTTACCTATTATTATATATATATGAATATCAATGATTCTGATGCATACTTCTCTCTCATGAGTTCTCTTTCCTTTCATGCTAAGTATGGATGCTTGTATGTTTCTTTTTGAAATGATGCATATTATGAGATTCTGTAAAGTACTCTACCTGAAATGACTACAAGGATCTAGAGGCTGTTCTAAGCCCTATGGTTCTTGTATGTCCTAAACCCATTTGAAGGTATTTTTAAACACAGATCATAGATGATGTTTCCCAGTAAAACTCACATAAAAGAGAGACTCGGCACCCGCGCATGCCTCAGGTGAGCACCCAACTTTCGCTGGGTGATAGGCCGGCACGCATGGGGTTCCTTTCTTTTGTAATAGGGATAAAAATGACTATATGTGTAGTCATATGTGACCAAAAGATGTATCTAGTGCCTAGGCACCTCTGTCCCAACATATCTGACAAATCCATAATTTTAGAGACATAATTGTGATAGTCTACCATTCCTGTTTATTAGTTTCTCTAGTTTGCGTAGTCCCGACATCAGACATAAATTATTAAGTCACTCATTACTCTCTTGTACTTAGGGTTTCATAATTTCTTAGCTTTTTGCTTGTGTCATTTATATTCCAACATTTTTTTAGCATTTATTTATCATACGTGACTTTGTAATTAGAGTTTAGCATAATTCCAATATTTTTAAGTCACATATAATAACTAGCATATTTAAATAATTTAAGAAAGCTACATTCATAAATTTTGCCATGAATGGCCAAGGGGCCCTAAAATCCACATCTTCAAGGTAATAAAACAAGTGTAACCAAAGAACCCAAAACAATCAAGAAATAAGTGGCTAAGTGGACTAAGTCATTCTTAAGAAAAATGAAAAATATAAAACAAAACCCTTGAATCAATATTAAGAAGCCCAAAAATAAATCTAAAAATGTTTTTTCTAAGAAAATTCAATCCACACAAATAATGGAATAGCTCACACCAATTTCAATTTATGTCCTTCCATTACCACCTAACAGGATTAATATTGCAATAATTTCCTTGAGGAATATAATATAAATTAATTACCCAATGAATAAAAATATAATTATAATGATATGTACAGAATCCCATTTCTATACCCATGAAAATTCTAACACTATGTACATACTCCCACCTATGTACCCATGAAAATTTATTAGACTAATACAAAATACCTTTTTTACTCATAAAAATTATAGGTTATATAATTCATAACCTCCACGCATAACCTAATATATCAGGGGAAGATCTTTAGTGCCTCCTCCAACTCATATAAATTTTCCCCAACTCCAACCGTGATGGTTTTCATGGATTCTTGAAAATTTCTCATATTGGGTTGTCGTATTATCCTCATTCAGAGTGATCTTAGATTAAAGTAGAAATAAAATAAATTAAACATTTAGTATAATAAAATAATAAGGATATTTTTAAAGTTTTCCTTATAAAAACTAACCCTTTTGAACCTTTGGAGTGTCTTTGTGTCTATGATTGTGTGGTGATGTCATTATTATTTTGATTCATTAAACTTGAGAGAATTTTTGATGATTTAGTTTGAAATACACACACACACACACACACACACACACACACACACACACTATAAATTTAATGTTGATATAACTAAATCATATTATAATATCAATAAGGGTCATCCCTATAATTTTTAAATGAAGATATTTAGGTAATAGGTGAGTTCCTTAGTGAGATTTGTTGAGGTTAGGGGAACATTCAATTTAAAATAATAAAATAAATATTAAAGAAAACATAAGAGAATAGAGTGTAAATAAAGTTAAAATAAACATAAGATATTCCTAAATTGCTCTAACTATTTAGGGATTGTGCCAACCCCATTTCAAGGAATGAAATAATGGGACTTTTGATTAATGTGATAATGTATTTAATCAATTTTTTTGGCATGCATGAGGGTATGTTAGGTAATTTGGTTTTTGGGTTATTTTCTTTTTCCATAGAATGTTTTCATATTTTTGGAAGCTTTCATGGTAAAGGTTACCCTTGTTGCACGTATTTTTCATGAATGCCACTTGTTCTTACATGTGTTCTCTCTCCATATTCTTTTTACTTGAGAAAAATTTCATTAAAAGTGTTTTTATGTTTTCTGTAGACATATCTTGAAAACAATAAGAGAGGTAATGTAAAATCCTCCAATACAATTGGGTGTCCATAAATCTGATTCCATATTTCATGAGTTAAAATGTTTGGTTGTTTTCTTCATTGGAATTTGATTTCAACTATGATGTCGTATTTAAATCCATTGGTAATGATATCTTTATTAAACCAAGGATGTGGGTGGGGGAAATAATTGGATGCAACCTATCTTACCTACCACAGTGTTGGGTGTGCACAAAACAATTTTGTTTACAAAAAGAAATTTTATCTTTGGAAGCTTAAAAGAAAACAAAATTGACTTGTGTAAATCCATCTGTTACAACATTTCCCAAAACACACCAATAGCTATGTTATTGGAGGGTGGTCGAATAAGGTATGGACATTCTACAATGAGGAAAAAAATAATTAGCATGGCCCCTACATATCATTGTGTAATATTTGTTATAATGTCTTGAAAAGGTGGGCACATGGACTATTTAATTACAACTGGGGTGCCACATAGAAGTTTATCATTGTACCTTTGAGTGGACTAGGTTTTTATTTAAATTTCTCTAATTTTGTCACATGGATTGTGATGATTGTGAGGTTTAATAAAAAATGAGTGGTTGAATTTTTTTATTGTCATGGCTAATAAGTATCCAAAATGTGGAACTACACATTCTACATGTGAATTGTTTGATAAAATGACTAAGAGAAGTGCAATCTTTTGGATAACAATGATTGCAATAAATGTGAATAATGTATTCATTGAAAAGGCCTTAAGGTCGCTTTTGTTAGGCATTGTGTGTAGTGTGTTGGAACATGGGTATAGTGTAAGAACTTAAGTGTGTTTCTCTGTAGTAAATTTGTTTTTAACTGGTATAGAACTAGTCTCCGTAGTAGTGCCATCATATTCCAGTCTCTATGAAATTATGGATCCAAGATAAGGCCATAGAAAATAGGAAAAGAAAAATGGGTAGCTGATTTGATGATTAATTACAATTATCTAGGAAGATTTGTATGCAATTATGGAAGTGTAATATTGGCACAAAAACTATTTAATGAAAATTCTCTTTAAAATACATGCTCTTCACACCATTATGATGAAAAGTTTTGTATAATTTGATCTTAGTGAAGAGGTCTTGGAGACTTAAAATAATTTTCATTAGTGGGAGAATCCATAAAGGAAAATACCCTACCACCTTCTTAGCTTGTTCCTAATCATGGAACATTGAAATAAAATAGACTTGAGAAAGGATCATGAGTGTATTATTACTTGAGAAGAGAAAATAAGGAATGTTTGAAGGAAATAGAGTAATTGATAAAAGCTTGATGTTTTGGATGATTGTAAACTGAGCTTTGTTTGATCTATTACCTTGTCAATTCAGTTAAAATACAAGGTCACCTTGCCCTATTTTGCGTGATATTAGCATTTTTAGTTTTCTTACTTTTTTAATGGAGTTATAAATAATATAAAGAAAAATAAAATTTAGGTCAATTATATGGGATGTATTATCTTTATAGAATAATGTAAATTTAGGTCAATTTTATGATACTCAATGAGTAACCATGAATGTAAAATCTACCTCCAATTCCATTGTGGATGGTTGGAAAAACTTTAATGTAAGTACTGGTTATGGAATCCACATGTTTGGTGGATTTAAAATTGAATGTTAGTCAAACTAATCCTTGAAAACCTTGTGTGATATTAATGAAACATGTTTTAATTGAGGCACAAAACATCATTATAAAGCCTAAAATAAGAAAATAAATCTTTGACTGCGTATCATGTCACATAGAGTGTTAGACCTAACCTTGGGTTATTCCTTGGATGTTCATTTGAATTTTTTTCTTCGTGTATTTAGGAGCCCATCGGGATAGTTTGTAGTTTTAAATAACTGCTGAAAGTTTAAAAATGTAGTTTGGTTTTGACCCATAATTTTTTTCCCTCGGTGTAGAAATGGGTTTAAAATTCCACATACATCTTGTATTTCTATGTGTCAATCACTAACAACCCTTATTTTGAATAAAATGACCTTCCAAGCTAGTTTTTCAATGGGTGTTATAGGCATCAAGTTATTGGGTGATGACATAATTCAGGTGCATTTACGATCGCTATCTCTAGAAAGATGAATGCCAATTTAATCCAATTTTTGAGTTATGGGTTTTGTCATCTCTAAGTGTTTCCATGTATGAAGGAGAGTAGGTGCTATTTTTTCCCCTTATATGTTTGAGTCTTGAATATTGTTTTTAAATGTAGACTATTGGATTACTTGCTTAAAATTGAAACTTTTGGAAACTTGTAACTAACTAGAAAAAATTGTCTTATGACCTTATCCAAACAAAATAACGATCGAGAAACCTTATATACACTAATACATGACTTTTGAAACCATTTTGATGCTTGTTTGAAAATATTTGAATTTGAAAATAAATGGTGTTTTATCTCTCCTCTCTTTATCTCTATCTTTAAATTTGAAAATGAATATGTTATCCAAAATAACTCTCCTAGTTATTTGCGATAACTTACATTCTCATTCTAAATCTGAGATTATGACGTTGTAGGTTGCATACACTCCAATTATTCTCCTTTTGAAATTCCTTGGTTAGTTACAGTTCCTTTACATGCCCTTGCATGTGCCTTCCTACTTCTGCACCTTCCATTTTTCCTATCCCCTTCCCTATTTCCCCTTTGCATTGATTTCACTGGTGCACACCTCTGTGCATCCATCTTCCTTCCAAAATTCATGCGTCCTTGCATGAATTCCTCTTAGAATTGCTTCCAAAAATGCACTAAGCTCTCTGAAAATTCATGTGCCCTCTTTTCTTTTTACCCCCATGCACATTACATTAGTTGATGATCACATCCTTTCCCCATACTTATCCTCTTGGTATGATTTTCCTATTCTTCCTGCTCACGTGCATTTCTTTGCGACATCCCTTTGTTCCCCTTTCATCTTCTACACATCCTTTTTTCCATGCACTTTTGTGCACATTCTTTTATGCCAGTCATGTGACACATCATGCCACTGTTAGATTGAGTGTGCTTCACATAAACCAATCAAAGCACACCAATAGGGCACCGAATCTTGAAAATCAATCGATGCGTGACATGTGGCAGAAAAGAAAAATCAATGAATAGTTGGCTGAATTCTTCAGTCAATGCATGCCATGTGTCTTACATGTGCATTTTAAACTCTGACATCTTTTAGACAGTCTATAACTTTTTCTAAAATATCTCAGATCAGCTCACATGCCTAGACCTTGTTGGAAAATTGCTAATGTGGGTTACAATCTAGATGATTGAAATTCAAATTTTGAAGCAGGGATTTGGTAGGTGAAAAGATGGAAAACGTCCATTACACCATTAATACAGGACATTAATTCTCCAACCACAAAATTTCATTTAGATATTGCCTCCTTATATTCTCCCACATGCCAAACAGACATGGGAAGCACATTTGACAACCTTATACGGGTGGATTTTTAGGCATTATCACTAGTTGGTTATGTGGTTGTGAGATTTAATCTGGATTTTCCCTTCCTTTCTCCTTCTCTTCATCTCATTCATCTATAAATGTAAGAGCATGGCTCATTGTAAAGGGTTGGATCATTTTGGATCCTCTGGTGTTTGCTAAGGATTTTGTATCTTACCATTTTGATTCACGGGACCTTTAGATCATGTTCTTTCATGTGGATATCAGCCTCATACACCTTTGTAATAGAATTTGCATTCGTGTCCCTTAAGTAATAAAATCATTGTTTTGTGGTTATTTTCATGCCTTAACGTCTTTCTATTCTTATTTCTTCTCACCTCTCTATTTTTATTGTGCATTGTTGTGCGTATCTCTAAATCCCTTGCATCCTTCATTTTCTTGATTGTGTTTCATGAAAATTGATTCTAAGAATGTTTTTAGTCTATGTTGTGCATGTTCTAGCCTCCCTTTATGTAGTTTCCTTCTATTTTTTGCAGTCAAAAGAGGATAGTGTTCATCACACTTTTTCTGGTTATCACCTTCCCTTAGTTTTAGTTTTCCCCTTTATGTGTATCCTTTTATCCCTTCCCTTGGCATGTTTAGCATTAGGATTTTATTTCTAGAATTAGGAGTAGCAATAGCATTAGAGGTAGGTAGAGGAACCTCCTTATGCAGAGTCTTTCTCAATCTGCATAAGGTCCCATAACTTGGAGATGGTCCCATTGTTTACTCAAACACCTCTACCTTCTAGATCTGAGACTGGGTGCAAGTTTGAGACAACCAACATTTTTTGGCACCCTGGTGGGATGAAATCTGAAATACTTAGATTTCATCATTAAGAGAAGCTAAGAATTGGTGTGTTGATACCTCATCATTTCTAGCTCTTTGGAGGCTTTTCTAACACTATCTCTTTGACTCCCAACACTCTTATCTTCTGTTTCAGTAGTCCTTTAGCACCTTTTATGAAAAAAAGTCTTCATATTTGAATAGATTGTACTTCAGCTGAAGGATCCTTTCAGTACCTCCATTTAAAAGCTCTCTAAGAATAACATGTAGCAGAGTTCCTTCTTCATGCATCCCTCTATCTCCAATGCATCTTGCACATTGTCTCCTCCTCACAAGTAGACCAGTAACTTCTCTATATGGTGCTTACAACCACCTCCTCCTCCAAGGAACTTTTCCATCTTCACTTTTAGTGGAAGCCCTCTCTCTTCTCATTGCACAACATAATATGGCTAACATCTTGAAAAACTCTAAGAAATTCCATACTTCACTACTATTTTCTCAAGTCACCCTTGCATTTAACACATCTAGGATGTGGCAAATGTTATGTTCTTGCTTCTATCTCTACATCACCAAGGATGAACTTGTAGCAGTTAGGTCTTCTTACTAACTTCTTTTCAAAGTTAAAGCACTCCAGTGGTAACTGGTCACTATAGACCTACATCTATTGCTACCTGTGGTGATCTTGGAACAACATATAAATTATTTTGAAGATAAGTTCAAATCACCTAAGCTCATTAGTGGAAAAATGACTATAATCAAGAGGGCACCCAATGAGGGATATTACTAATTTTGGAACATCAGATTATGGAAGAATTGGGAGAGAATTCAACTCAATTGGTAAGGCCTACATCCCAACATTAGTTCCTATATTATCTTAAGGGATTTGAATAGTGAATATCAGTCATGATTCAATTCATGGGAGGAAGGACCCCATACCTATTACATAAAATAGTGTAATAAGGGCATATAATAGTCTCATTCAGGCGGGAAATTTGGCTCCTAGACCATCATGGCCCTTACTTTCTAGAGATGTATCTAGTACCTCAGCCTTCTATTTCCTTCTATCCTAGTGCAGAGCATGCAACCCATTACATCCACATGCATATTGTCCTTCCTAACAAAAGGAAGATGATGAGATGAAAGCCTTGATTAGAAAATTATCTAATAAAGCCATATCCTTCGAGAAGCAATAGGAACAAGCCTTTTTAAATTAATTCTTATCAAAGTAAAAACCAAAACAATCATCCCTGGTGGAATCAATAGGGGAATCTGAGGTACGGGAAGAACGAGAAGAATGATAGATGACATGTCAATGCACACTTTCCATTACAATTTATTCCTCCTGTATAGCCTCCCTAGTTCCTAATGTGAGCTAATAACTTATTCTAGTTAAGAACAACATGGAGTGTCGGAGTTAGAATGGTTCTTTCCTTGCAACATATCTCACAATAAATATCATTGCACAAATTTTTCGCAGACACAAGCTTATATGATCCATGTTATTTCCAACTATGAACCCTTCACAAGTGTGAGCAATCCTGAGAACCAATAAAAGTGTAGAAGCTCCTCTTGAAGCCAAATTGATATTCTATGGTGCCATAAGACTTATATGTAATAAATCAAGTTGTAGATGACACAAACATATCACGATTTGCTTATATTTATGAAAATACAAGCTACCAAAAGAGAATGCTTGAGTCTGGTGTGCAAGTCTCAATTCCAACAATACAGGATGATCCTTAGAAATAAAAATATAGAACCAAGGCATCCATAAGTAAAGGTGCACTGAGATTGTGCTACACATGAGGCTCCGTGTAATGCTCCTTCAGAAATAGTGTGCATCCATCCTTTAGTAGGTCAAACTACTACGCAAGCTAAGGTCCCTACTTCTACACTTAAGAACAAGAGAAAAGATGTTTTTTGCTCCCAAGGTGCATAATTCAATTGCATTTTCATTCAACATTGTGGAATAGATGAATAAAAATATAAATTTCTATAATGTGGGAAGCTCTAGCCATCCCATCTTAATGTGGCCTATTGCATGAATCTCCAGCACAACTTCTCGCATGTCGATACCCATCTATTTACAAAGCACGCACTACTGTCAATATCTTCTAATAAGAGGAGAAACAACTAAGTAAGTTTGTAAAATACCCAAAAATTTTATATATCATTGATCATAGGTGAACACCATATGCACAATTGTATGATTGACTTAGGCGCTAGTACTTCTATCATGCCGAAGAAAATTGTTGATGTCCTAGGTCTTAAGTATAACCCTGTTAGTGCCATTTTTGAGCTTGCACCATGTTGCCCTAATTTTCCAAATCTATATTTTCTCAAAAATGTTTTACCCTTTGAATTGATGGTCTGTAAATTCTTCCCCTCCATAGTTTAAATGCTTTAAAAATTCTCGCAAACTTGTTGTTTTGCCCTAATTTGAAGGAATATTCCAAGTTTACCCTTTTCTGTGCCCTAGTTTTTCCAATTTTGTGGGTTGTGTCATTTTTTCCCTTTGCCAGATCGTGGAAAAATCAAAATTTATCAATTCATACTTGTTTGTATTTGAAAATCCAATCCCAAGGTCAAAAATGTTCGAAAATCATGCTTCAGTTGATTCAAAATCAAAAAATCTGTCATCCTTGGTGAAAAAATTGAATTCTAGGGCATCCTTTGAAAATTTTTGTGTTTTGACAGTCATACGGGTGTCATTTTCCCATCAAATTCATCCTTAGATGGTATTGGCGACGTGGCGGGTTTTCATTGGCCAAGGATCAGTGGGGAAATGTTGTAACTTGTCATTTTTTTATTTTTTGGCAAATGGGGCATTTTCGGGCCGAGGCCCCATTTTTTACAAGTTTTCCTACGTGGCATGTTCTGATTGGTTAGGGGGATGGTGGGTGGGTGGATTCCCTTAAGGTTTTTAGACCTTATTTTGTGAAAGTTTTAAAATTCAAAATTTGGCCTGAAACCCCGCAGCCAATCGGGACTGGACACGTGTCCATATTCGGAAAAGGAGCGGGCTGAGGGGGGGACTTAGATTTTTTTAAATTCTATAAAGTTTTGGGCCAAGGTTTCATGAAGAATCAGAGGAGGACACGTGGCCATACATTTACAGAGAGGCGGGTCGGCAGGCTGCAGAGGTAAAAGGGGATTTTTTCCCTTTTTCGGCAAAAATTTCAAAATAAAATTTTTTAGCATGCCCCCGTGAGCCAATCACAGGTGGACACGTGTCCAACAGAGTCAGGTAGGTCAGCGGAGGCAAGAGGGAATTTTTTCCCTTTTGCAAAAGGGGTTCAAAATCAAAATTTGAAGTGTTGGCCCGCTAGTGAATCACAAGGAGACACATGGCGAGGGAGAAATCAAAGGTGCGGGCCCATGGGGAAAAACATGAAAATTTTCCCAATATTCAAAAAAAGGTCAAAATGCGCATAGAATTGAAGCACAATTTCAAAGGGACCCACCATATGCCATGTGCTAGCTCCAAAATTTGATGACGAAGGGGCGGAGGAAAATGTCAAATTTTTCCATTTTTTCAAAAATGTCAAAAATTCAAAAGTGAGTCTGAATTGGTTTCCAATCAATTTTTGCCACATGTCCAGGCCTTATCAAAAAAAATAATTAAAAGGGTAACTCAAGCTTATTTCTAAGTCCACATCTTCCACGTGGAGGGCCAGGATTAAAAGATGGATAAGATCGATGGTTGTTGTGCATCCATTTGTTTTGACCACCATCGGAGCTCCAGGAAGCTTGGAATCACAATTTTTTCATCAAAATTCATCAAATTTATAGTGATTTTGTGTCGTCTTGGCCTTCCAAGATCATTGGCATCACTTTCATGGCTCAATTCTTTGATTTGAGGTGTTTTTGTAATAAAATTTTTCCCCTGCCCGAGCAAAACACATGAAATGACAAAATCAAAAGTTGTAGAGGTAATTTGAAAAGGTATAAAGGTGCAAATGATGAGTAAAAGGTGTTTGCATTCGTCAATGATGAAAAACATGCCTCCATGATAGATAATGATCTAGATATTTGTAATGATTTAATCTTTTTGGGCACACCTGACAACTTGCGAGTGTTTTTCTGTTTGATGTCATTTTCATTGAATCATGAGGATTGTTGTAACAAACTTGATCCCATGGCATATTATTTTCTTGGGAAAGAAGGCTCCAATGTGGTATGAGGTATATAATGCATTTTTGGAGAAATTGTAAAGAGGTCAGGAAAAAATTTAAAATCACGAGTAAATTTTGAGAGAAAGCTCATCTTCTGAGAAACCCACCAAAGACCAGAATAATTTCTTCTATGTTGGTTCTTCATGTATGTGAGTTTGTTACAAGTGTATAGCCATAACAAAGCTCTGAGATTATTCATGAAACTCTCCCCTGCTGATGAATCTAACAAGCTTTTGAGTTAATCTATTTTTTTCTGGGCAATATGGTGTTTGTTATCATTTTTAAACACCTGCAAATAGTTTTCATTGTTCTTGTTGCAATCTTGCATTGAAACCCTTTAGAAATCACACAGAATCTCCATTTCTTGTTGATAGTTTAGTGGCATTTGCAATCTCATATTCAAAAGAGCTTTCATCTGATAAGGAGATAAACAAATTTAAAATCACTTTACCTTCCGTGACTGCAGAGATTGCTTGTAAGGCTTTGGGGGCACCTTAGGCGTGGTTTGATCAAGGATTTTTGTGTTTAATTGAGTTCTTTACTTCAAGCTTTTGTGGTGAGTTCTCAAAGATTGTGTGAAGAGTGCTACCTGGGCTTCCATTTATGCCTCTTTTGGTTGAAAGAATGTCTTGATTATTTGAAGCATTTTATTTGATAGTTGTTTCAAGTATTGTAAAGTTTGTCAAAGATCTGATATATCCAAGTTTGTCTCATCAATACCCCACCAAAAAATCATTCTAAATAACCCATCCTACCCATACTACCCCTGCATCTGCATTGTGTGTCAACAAAAGAATACAATCCATTTACAAAAATGCACAAAGCAAATCAGGATCATACAATGTCTTCAGTAACCCTTGCCTTGCATTGAAAATATCTCCATAATCTGGGAGTGACAACTTGTGAAAGTCATATTTGGAGTGTTGATCATATTTTCCCAAGGCCTTTTCATACTACTTGCATAAATTGAGGGATATCTTCATCTCCTTCACCATTTGGGGGTTACAATATAGGTTCTCTTACCTTGGTTGAAAGGCACAACCTAGAATAGTGAGGGTCAGATCAGATTCTTTCAAGGTTCTATCCATCTCTCCACAAATCTGAGTTCCAGTTAGATCACATCCCCATCTATAAAATTACACACATCAAGATCTATCTAACTTCAAGAATCATGTCATATCTCTGATGCTGCTCAGACTAATAAGGAGAGTAAATTTGGGTACCAACACCTTTGAGGCACCATTGTTGTGGATTTCTTTGAATTTCTTGGTGTTTGTGGAGTGTTTGAAGAGTTTGAGCATCTGTGTATTCAAGTATTTGAGCTTATACATTGTTAAAACATATCATTCTATGCTTCAGATCTGCAAGTTTTAAATAAGGGTTTCAAGTTTTTTCTACCCTTTTTCCATTTCCTAGCAGTTCATACACTTTGGGTGCATTGTGATTGATTGATTTAAGAAGAAGAAGGTTTGATTTATAAAGCCTTGTAAAGGTTTCAGTACTAGCAAACATTTGACAGATTATTTTAGTGCATTCTTGCACAACTAAGGTGAAATTCCTTAGTGGCGACTCCATGCTGATTTGATCTTGAAAATACCAGTTGTCTTACCTTTCTGTCATTTATAATTTGTTGCTCAAATCTTAAAAACTGGAAGGAAGAAGATCTCTCTTCATCAAGGAATCTGCTAAGAAGTTGTTTACAGATTCAAGAAACTCAGAGCTAGAGGGGAGAAAGGTGTGGAAGGTTGTTGGAGACTTGGCTACAAGAAAGGAGATCCCTATTGTTGAGTTTGAAAGTGAGCAGCCTATTATTGAGGACTGCAATTCTTCTTCAAGTGGATCTGATTCAGACAATCCTATTGCTGATTTTAATTCCCCATCAGGTGAGGGACCTTCTTGTGCATTTGAAATTCTTGCTCCTAAATCTACTCCTGTATTTTCTAAATTTTCTAGAGATCATCAAGAAGGAGAGCCCTTAAGACAGATCTATTTTGAAGATTTCATTCCCATTCCCCAAAGACCTCTCACTCCTCATCATTTTTCTTCTCCTCCAAGATCACCACAACAAAATAGCATGGCTCATCCTCCACCTAGACCCCCATTTTTTGTTAACACCTTTGGTCCTATAAATTTTAGAGGAATGGATTGGTTATTCAAATGTTGTCCCACAAGATGTGAGAAATAGGTTACCAAAGTTTCAAGGTAACAATGTTATTACTGGTGATCAACACCTCAAACTTTTTGATAATACGATAGAATATTTTGACATAGAGTTTGAGGATGTGTATGTCAAATTATTTATTCATACGCTAGAAGAGGATGCTAGGGATTGGTACAAGGCTCTACCTGATAATTCTATTAATTCATTGGACTGAAATGAAAAATGCATTTAGGTTACAATATGGTAACAAGACTGGTCCTAGATTTCTTTTGTCTGAGTTTGAGAATATCAAGAAGAACCCTAATGAATCAATCCATGACTTCAACACAAGGTTTAACAAAACTTTGAGAAGGCTTCCTGTTGGTTTGAGGCCTTGTGATGAATCTTGTTTAATCAAATATGCAGATGCATTTGATAAAAAGGCAGCCTATTACCTAAAAGACAAGAACCCTACCAATCTAAGACAAGCTTTCACCATGGCACTTCAAATTGAAAACAATATCAAGGCTATTGGGAAACCTCTCAAGAGAGATGGTGTAAAATTGATAAACCATGAAAAACCTCAAGCTAGCAAAGGTGCTGATTTAGAAGAGGTTGTGAAAACTTTGGCAGGGGCTGTCAAAGAAATCTCATACAAGTTGGCAAGAGCTGAGAAGGGAATTGGGAAGACTTCACAAGGTCAGCCTAGGCAGCAAGCACAAGATAGATTTGGTAATCACCATAGGAATGAGAAGAGGTTTGATGAAAAAGGTAAAGGGCATGTTGGATCTGCAAATAGACATCCTCAAGCATGTGAAGGAAGAGTGTTGCCTAATCCCTTAACTGCTATGGTTGCTGTGTTGAAGAAGTTACTGATATTGATTAGTGTGATAGGTATTTTTCTGCCCCATCCTCCATGTGAAGTAGACCAGCAAGAAGGTGAAGTTAATAATGATGATGGTACTGATGATGATATTTGCATGGTGGGCTGTTCTTCAAGCTCACAAGGAGGAGCAACATCTACTGAGGTAATAAGTGCAAGGACTACTGCAACCTTTTGGGATTGCATCAAATGAGTACAAGTCTTCCTTCCCCCTCATACTCTTGAAGTTGATGTAGTGCAAGCTTTTGAAATTCCTAACAATGAATTTGAATACTTAAGATCTTTGATGATTAAGAAGTATGATGGTGGTATCCCTTCAGAGGAAGATAGACAATTGTTGATGAATGTTGTTGTAGCTCAAGAGAAAGATTATAACACTAGAAGCAAAGTTTTTAAGGGATTTGGGCCTCAAGAAAAACCTAAAACACCCTTGCTCACTAAGCATTCCAAAAGAATCTCCTAGGAAAGAAACACTTGCAAAGAAATCTACTTGTCCCAAGTAAAAATTACAGTCCTCCTCATGCCCAAGCTGCCAAGAATCCATTGGCATCTAATGAATCTTCTTGTCTCCCTTCCAATGTTGTTTTTCCAAAGAGTTTCCCCTATGACATAGCCCAAGTATTGAGCCAAATTAAAGTGAGTGTTCCAATCATTGAGTTTCTTAGAATTCATGAGCATAAGAAGAGAGCATTTGAGTACTTGGGGCGGAAGGAAGAGAAGATCACTCCAGGTAGAAATGTAAATGTTGTTGAGACTCCTCCTCAAATCATTGCTAACCTTAAAACACCACAGTAGTAGATGATCTTGGAGAGACACCTGAGGTATATTTGAGGACATCTTTGGTTGATTCCCAATTGAATGTTGATCCATTTTTCACAACTTTGATTATAAAGGATAGGCTACTTCACAATTGTATGTTTGATTCCAGTGCATCACGTAATGTCATGCCTCTAGAAGTCATGAATGAGTTGGACATCAAAGTGATAGTAGCCTATGGAAAATCTACTACCATGGAATCAAGTGAAGTTTTGGTAGTTGGTTGTGTAAAATGTTTGGTTGTGCAGGTTGCATCTTATCCAGAGAGGAATTTAAAATTTGATGTTGTGATTGTTGATTACCCTTCCAAATGGGGTATGCTCTTGTTAAGGAAGTGGGCTGTAAGTGTTGGAGGGAGTGTCCAAATGGATATGTATTTTTCCACCATTCCCATTGAGGGCAGCCTAGTCAAGCTCTATGGAGAAAAGAAAATGTTGCATCTAATTGAGGACCCAAACAATGCTACTTATGAAGTATTATTTGCTGATGTTGATGCTGATAATTTTATTGGTTTTGCTGATGTTAAAGAACACAAAATGGATCAGTCAAAGTGCCTTGAGTAGGCATGTTCTCATTGGAACTTGATATTTGATGGAGCTTGCTCCAAATTTGGAAATGGTGCTGGTGTAATTCTGATTTCTCCTAGCTTGGAAGAATCTATTTTTTCCTTCAAGCTTAATTTTGAATGTACTAACAACATTGCTGAGTATGAAGCCTTGTTGTTGGGTCTAAGAATTGCATTGAAGTATGGTGTCAAGGACATCATTGCAAAGGGAGATTCAAAGCTAGTTATCAAACAAATAAGAAAATTGTATGCTACAAAAAATTAGTGCATGAAGAAGTATAAGCATGTAGTTTGGGATCTAGTTGAGATGTTTGATTCCTTCAATATCATGCACAATGAAATTTTTTTGAATGCTGCTGCTGACAAGGTGGTAGTGTTTGGGTCAAGATTTGGAGTTTTCACCATTTCACCTTATTGTGAGTACAATGTTGAAGTGTTGACTAGGCCAGCTGTCCCTGACAACATCAAACATTGGAAAGTGTTTGATGATGATTATCAAGTGTAAAGGTTCTTGGAAAACAAAGGTGAGTTTGAAAATCAGAATATTGATTGGGAACCATTGGTGTGTATGATTGAATGAAGAGAGACTTTGTTTGGAAAAGATATTATCCAATTGAAAACTACCATTCCTAGAGGCCTTATTACCCTTGAGTCTAATTTTAACAATGTTGATTACATCATCAATAGAAACATGTATAACTCAAGGGACATGGAAGAGAATGACTTGGGAACAATGGAAAAACCAAGAAAATTTTGGTTGGGTAGCAGTCTTAGCAAAGAGGAGAAACAGTCTTATGTTCAGTTGTTAAATAAATATCAGGACTATCATGCATGGTCATATTCAGAGCTGAAAGTATATAGAGAAGATTTATTTCAGCATGAGATCCCTCTTGAGGCCAAGACTAAACCATTCATACAAAAGAAAGGGCCAATTAATCCACTCGTCTCCATGAAAATGCAAGATGAATTGAAGAAATTGAATGAGGGAGGGATCATTCAGCCCACAAGGTATTCATCTTGGGTTACAAACCTTGTGCTAGGTAGAAAGAATAATGGAGATATCAGACTTTGTGTAGACTTTAGAAACCTGAATAGAGATTCATTAAAAGAAAACTATCCCTTGCCAAATATGGAAAATATGTTGCAACTTGTGACAGGGTCTAAGTTTCTTTCTACATTGGATGGTTTCTCCAGATACAATCAAGTGGTTGTCAAAGAATCAGAAAGACTTAAGACAACATTCACTACTCCTTTGGGGACATATGTTTTTTTTAGGATGCCCTTTGGTTTGATGAATGTTGGTGCCACTTTTCAAAGAGAAATGGATGTTGCTTTTTTTGGTTACATCAATGAGTTCATTACAGTTTACCAAGATGATGTGACTATGTTTTCAAGGCAGAGAGGTGATCATTTGCAGCACTTGGAGAAGATGTTGATCAGATGTAGGGAGTATGGAATTTCTCTTAATCCAAAGAAGTGTCATTTTTGTGTGTAAAAAGGCCAAGATGCTTGGTCACATTGTGTCAAAATATGGTGTTATGATAGACCCTGAGAGAGTGGAAGCAATCAGCAAAGTACCTATCCTAAGAACCAAGAAAGGTATCCAATCTTTCTTTGGTCAAATTAATTTTATTAGAAGGTTTGTTTCCAACTTTACTGAGTTGGCTCTTAGAATCACAAGCATGCTAAAGAAGGACCAAGTTATTAGGTGGGAGGAGGTTGTCATTCAAGATTTTGAAGGAATTAAGGATGTACTTAAACATGCACCTTTTTTAGCAGCCCCAAACTATAAGAGGCATTTCCAAATCTTTTCCTTTGCCTTTGAGTATACCATTGCTTCTATTTTCCTGGAAAAGGATGAGAATGGGGCTAAGAGGCCTATTGCCTTCTTTAGTAAGGATTTACAAGTAGCTGAGTTAAAGTATACAATCATGGAAAAACAAGCATTTGCCTTGGTGAAAGAAACAAAGTTTTTAGGCCTTATATTTTAAGTTCAAAAGTTGTTTCTTATGTTCCCCACACCATGGTAAAAGACATCTTATCAGAGATGGAGATCTCAAGTAAAAGATGTAGATGGGTAAAAAAAATACAGGAGTATGATATGGACATCCAAACCACAAAGCTAGTAAGAGGTTTGGGTCTTGCTAAGTTCATGACTGAGAGAAAACTATAGACACCTAAAATTGGTTACCCAATTTGGTGTCCCCCGCATTCGTCTACCTTCTCAGGTAACCTGGGACACCTTTATATCATCACTATGTAGTGATAATTAAATTAAACATCTATCCTAAGTTTATTACACCCCATTGTGTTTTACCCATGGATAATTAAATATTAACTATTTAATTACACTTTTTACATGTATCTTAACTACTTATCTACCCCATATCAATTCCTAACCTCCCATATCTATTCTATCCATATATCCCCCTTATTTTTCCTCCCCCCAAACTGTGCAGTGGGATATTTCCCATATTTGAGTTGGAGGGATCACTTACATCTTTCCAAAACGTCCTTTTTGGCCATTTTGGGAGTCGGTTCCCTAATCGGCACCGACTGGTACTCGGTCGATGCCAATTTTTTGGAACGGCGCCGATTACAAATACAGGGCCATAAATTAGTTATGGTTAGACAGAAAGAACGACAAAGAGTTTTGAGCATCAAGCCTAAGAATTATCTATCAAGTGAAAGTGAATTTTGTCTAGATCAATCCTTGAGAGGAGTACCATTACTCTGCTCCTACAACATTGACATTATGAGCCTCCATCGATCTCCTGGTGACTCTACTCCTACATCTAGCAAAGGTGAAGCTTCATCAGTATCCCTACGGCTCCTGGAGATCCAGCGGACATCGATGATCTTGCTTTCATTGTCCATTTCTCAATATTCCTACAATTTTCCCCTAGTCGACGTTGACTGATCCCAGTCAACGCTGATTTTCCTAATCCATGCCGATTCAACCATCGACGCCAATCGACCTGCAGATAGGTAAAATAACTCAGGTAACACAAATCTAGCATTGTTTTCATAGTTTCCTATTTTCTGTTGCTTTTTGTCCACTATTTACATTCTGTCTGTCACTTTTAATCAAAAAATCTAGACATTTACTTACATCTTTTATCATATATGTGTCTTTATTTAATTGAAAATGTGGACTGACATCCGCCAAGGGAGCTTATCACTTCTTAGACCCACTTCTCGGGCAGTCCACCCAAATATCTTTTAACGTTGTCTTTTTCTGTCAAGTATCTATGTCTTGCAGGTTTCTCAAATCTACTTTGCAAGATTGTTCATGTGTGCCCATTTTTTCTACATCGGCATTCTTTTCAGCTACATCTTTGGATCTTGTCTTATCTATCAGGTATTGATTTCATTTGAGTTTTTCAGGGTTTTTGTGTTTAGTTTCATACCTTAACTTGGACAGGTAACAAGCGAGGAAATTATTGATCTACATTCTGGCACACTCGGTGGGACCCAACCAAAGTCCCCTATTGGTAAGTTCATTTCTTTTCCAGTTTTGAGCTTTTGTTCTTTTTCTTCACTGATTTTCATCATTTTTCCTTAAGCATTTCTTTCCTTCATTTCGGTCTTACTTCTTTCATTTGTAATTTGCAAAGTCAAATTTTTTTCTTTCTTGCAAATCTAAATCCCAATTTCTATTTCAAATATTAGTAAATCTTTCATTTGATTTCAAGATTGCATTTTTGATTCATCTCTTTATGCAAAATTGTTATTTCCTTGAAATTTTTCTAGTTCCTTAAAATAGAAATTTTCATTCTACTATTATCTAGATATATCTTTCTAGATTTGTTTGTTTGTTTTCTTAACCTTTTCTCAACACTTTTCTTGTTCACAGGATTATTCGAGGGGAAGAGCTCAACAACACACTTTTTGAATTCCACACACCTTGGACAGCTAAATCTACAAGTATTTCTCTTTTGCGGTGTTTTATCCTTTTTAAGAACTTAAAAATAACTTGTTTGTTTGTTTTCTATCACACTAAAACATTTCAATTTTGGTGCTTAAAAATAATTTAATCACATTTGGGAAAGAATTTGTTTGACTTGTCTTCATTGAAATCTAACACTTCATTTTTAGTGCTTAAAAAGAACTTCTTCTTTGTCATTTCTGTTGTATGTTCTTCATCTAGTTTTTTAAATAGGTTGGAAAATTGATCAAAATCGGTAGTCACACTATTTGATTTTTATTTTTCACCCTTGCACACAAAGCCAAAATCACTAGGTATAAAGCATTTAAACAAAAACTCCTTCCCTGGCCTCGCCTACTTGGAAGTGACATCCAAGAGGAAGAGCCTACACGGTACTCGGGCCATGCTATAAATTCACGGAAGTTCTAGTATATATTGGCAAAGCACCCGACTACCTTATCGTAGCAGTGTGTGAAGTGTGGGGGTAGGCCCCTATATCAAGCCACATACTAGTTTTTTACTGAAGTGCCTTCGGGACTCCTCACCAAAACATTCCCCAAACCATCCTTAGTTTGGCTATCTGAGTAGTTCCTATTCTAAAAAGCCTTCCCTAATGTTTTCTTTCTTAAAAGCATGAAAAATTAAAAGAGATGATTAGCCACGCTACTTGAATTTTCTGTGCATTAGTTAGGAAAATCCCCTTTTTTCTATATTTCTACTTGTTTATGACGGTCATCACCCGGTCAAAATCTAGAAAAATGGCTCAAATGGTCCCTTCTTCATCCAAGATCACCACTAATGTGGATGTTTCGGCACCCCTCGGGTCTTCCTAGGGACCGCTATTAGTTGGTTCCCCATCTTGGTCATATAATCCTTTCTATCATCCTAAAGCAATCCCATCACATCCAGCTTCCCCCAGTCCTTCAGAGGTATCATCTGCTTTTGATATAGAGTATGTTCCTCACAAAGATCCTGAATTTCAGGCCCTTCTTGACCGCAATCTGGTAGCCCTTATGGACTATCTAGTACATAAGTCTGTTCAAATATCTGATCAGGGACCACCAATCTAGCAAGTTTACGATTATTCTCATGAACCATCCTAGGATTTTATAGAAAAATTAGCATAATTTTTCTTTCCTTGAACCATGGAAGAGGGTGGCACATCTGTTCCTCCTTTTTCTCTTCCACCAACCATGTCGAATGGTTCTCAAATGATCTTTCCTATTCCTAGTGCCATGGCTACCTCAGCTACTCCACAACCTACTTTTGAGAGGTCCTCTTCTTTAGCTATGATGGGCACATCCGCACTCTCATTAGATTGCTGTTAATTCTTCTATGTCGTCCATTGCGTCTTAGGGTCAGTATCTCTCTATGAATCAACCCCCTTCTACGAGTCATTTGGTTCCTTCTTCTTGTCCTCCAATTGGTCTTTCTTCCAATGTTCCAGTGACAGTGACCTTTACCCATCCTCTGGCATTGGTGCCCTTAATAACCAATCTGGAATCAAAATCCTCATTCAGAATTTGTTCCCCACCATGTCTAATCAAATCAACACCCATGTTCCTCAATCCATTTCGATTCAGTCAACAAGTGTAGGAGGCCACCAATCACAGGCTCTGTCTTTCATTCAACCACCTTCATCATCTCACAGTAGTATCCATACATATGCTCCTTCACAACAAATACCTTACTAGGTGTCACACAAAACAACTAGTTATTCCTCTTATCATCCTATTAATCAGCAGATGAATCCCCCGTTAACGCCTCAACAAAATCCACCATTCACTTCTTATGCAGGACATACCAACATGCCTCCTCCTCAATCTGCCATGGTCCAAATTATTTTCAAGAAAATTGTAGACCTAGAATCCTCCACTAAAGGGGTATGCCTTCATACTCTTTTGAAGAAGTATGTAATGAACTGATTCATCCATCAGTGGCTTTTAAGCCTTATCCTCCCCAATGGGAAAGTTCCTAAGTTCTCAAAATTTCATAGTCGGGAGGATTCTCAATGTTAACACCTGCGAGCATTCAAACACGTTTGCTACCTTATAATCCAGGATTAGGAGCTTATGCTCCATACTTTCCATATGTCTCTAGTAGGGCCTGCTTTAGACTGGTACAATAACATTCCCCAACACTCCCTATTTTCTTTCTCTCAATTAGCTCAAATGTTTTTTGAAAAAATTTCAATAAATATCACACATAGGATCTCAATTACAAATCTTTATAACATTCGTCAATTCAATGACAAGTCTATTGTAGACTTTGTCGCTCGTTGGAGAGGTATAATAAATCAATTGTCTTTCTCCCTCCCTCAATCTCAACAGATCGAGTTGTTTACTCGATCTTACGCAAATCATATTTCTTCCACTTTAATGATACAAACCTTTCATACATTTGAAGAAAGCCTTTACAATGGCACACAAACTTGAGTCTTTCGTGCCATTGAACAAGGGAAGTTAAAACTTCACTCTAAATCTAAACCAATTTTTCTCGGTTTACAAAATCAAACCCTTTCACTTCTAATGAAAGATAAGAATCAGGGATCCACCAACGCTATCGTATTAAAAACATCACAAGCTAATAACACTTCTAATCAAAAACCTCGGAGAGACTCTTCATCTTCTCGAAAAGGACCTTCATCATCTCGATATTTTACTTCATTGGGGGAATCATATGCTTCTATCTTAAAAAAAATGTTGGAATTTCACATGATCAAACTTCCTCCTTATTAGAAATTTTGATGGAAGCCAAGAACGACCATTCTCGTATAGGTAAAATGACTTTTGTTGCATATCATAGAACAAAAGGCCATGACATTGAGCGATGTTAGACCTTCAAAAATCTAGTCCAAAAATTAATTGATAAAGGCGCGCTCATCTTGGATAACCCAAATGCTCCCCCAAATCAGGCACTTGACGTTTTTAAACAACCTTTTCCCAATCATTCCCTGAAACCAATGACACTTCAGGGTCTCAAAAACCAAACACTCATACTATCAGCCTCATCTCTACTGAAGAATATTCTTCTAAACCTAAGCCATCTACGAATACGTCGACTAAATTAGAACTTCCTCCTGCTTCGTTAATCTCTAAGATTCCACCATCTTCAAACAATTCATCTTTGAATATTCCTCCATTGTTAGAAATGGATTCATCTCTCTCTACCTCTTTATCTGATCTTCCATCCATACCAGAGACAATGTCATCCTCATCTGTCTCGTCATCATACATTCTTTCGATGCTTGAGACATTTACATCCCTTCAAGTTTCCACTACGAATACATCTACTTATGTTTCTCCCATTTTTTCCATGACTATGCCATTGGTAAACATACCTATAGTTTTACCAACTTCTCTACCAATGGAAGCGTCTTCAATTTTGACTCTTCCCATTTCCATTCCTACAGTAGTTATACCCACAATTACTATACCAGAAGTATCTCCCTCACAAGGAACCACTTCTTCGTCATCCACCTCTTCCATCACCAATGTTGCCTTGCCTATTAAGAAAAAATCTAAAGAAGTAGCACTGGCACCTCCACTTTTGGTTCCTGAACTTAAACCAAGACAACTAAAGTCTAATGTTGCATCATCACTAGCTCACCATCTCCTTCCCCCGAAAAGGTTACAATCACCTTATGTAGTTGAAGTTGTCACCATCCCCAAAAAAGGAAAACCAATATTTCAGACTATTAAGGACTCTTGGTGCTTTCCCTCAACAATATCTCTCTACGCCTCATAAAATATTGGATTTATCAACTAAGAAGGTGTCTTCTTCTACAACACCATCAAAAAATCATCTTCTTCTACAACACCTTCTTCACTGGTGCCTCGTAAAATGGATTTACCTACTGGAAAGACATCAGCTCTTTTAGCAAAACCATCATCTTCGCTACCCAAATCCAAGGCACCCTTTATTCCTCCTATCCTAGATCTATTTTGGGAGCTCCTCCCTCATCTAAATTGGCATTATCTAAATCATCATCTATTTTGACCAAGTAGCCTTCTTCATCTCTAAGACCACAACACTTATCACATCTTTGAGTCATCTTCAAAATCTATCTTAGGAGCTCCTCCTCCACCAAAATCAATCTTGCCTCACTCGCTTCTGTCTCAAGTGCCCAAGGATAATTTTCCCAATAACCAGAAAAGAAAAAATGATCCCTAAAAATACTATCAAACCGATATGCAGATTCTTTTACCTCGGTAGTCTGTTAAGGCAAAAGAGGAACCTTCATCATCTTTATTCCTCATCTTTGTCTATCAGATTCTATACTGAAATCAAAACTTCGCTAGCTTATCCAATCTTCATCTATGTCTCTTCCTCTGATCAAATCCTTATAATCCTAAAGGAGTAAAACCTTCCTGGTTCAACTCTGGTTTGATTTGTGCTTACCACCACACTCCAGGTCATGACACCGAGGGATGTAAAGCCCTTCAATCTATCGTTAACAGCCTCTTGAAAGAAAGTGATCTTCTTTTGGAAGAGGAGGAGGAACAATTATCTCTTATCATCTCAACTACATCTGAGTCTAACATGGTCTACTAAGACCTATAGTTCTATTCATTCCACTCCGGATGGTCTTCCACCTTCTCAAATTGACACAATTCATATCACTAGAGCATGATAACCCATCTCTTCTACAACCTTCTAACCAGAGCACAAGGAGTATCCTTCCTCATAAACCATCATCTATTCTACAATCTCTCGACCACAGGTATGAAACATCACCCATGTGCCGGTCAAAATGTCTCTTCTTGACCTCATTAAATCCTGATCACTAGGAGTTCATCCTTTGCATCATTAGATGAGCCCGAGACCTCGGGTATCAACTATTCCTACTTCACCTTGGGCTAAGATTCCATAGTCAAATTAGTTAAGGATCAAGTGTTATGAAACAACTTTCCTCCCACTAGCATGTTACTATTGTTGCACAGATTTCTAGTTTGATCATACTAAGCATCCAGTGTGATTGCACAACATTGAATCCTCTCCCCAAGTGTGGGACTTGTAAAATGGAAAGGAATCTCCAGTTTAGAGGCTGGTTCCTCAACTCCTCTGATAAGTTATATCACTTGCATAGTTGCAGAGGTTTAAATTCCTAATTCTACTCTAAATTTGAAAGGGACAGAGATAGAGAATGCAAAAAAGCTAAAACTAATGCTAATAGGTGATGCACCAAAGGAGTGGTGAGCATTTCTCACTTCTATAGATTGACACAATTCATAAAAAGCAACAAAAAAAACATGCACAAACTGATAACTGTAATGAAGAATCAGAAATTATTCAAACAACACAAGCAAAGGATGAAAAATTAATCACAGGGCTTGTAATGTTATTTTAACATCAAAATCACTTGCATTACAACACCTGAGAGGCAAAAAATGAGTTGCAGTTCTTAGAAAAGGTCTGATATTCCACCAAAATCACTTCCAAGGTGAGAAAGGGGACCTGCAATACACAAAAAATGTTCAACCCTTTGAAAATGAGCCAAATCTGGCTTTTACAGTGCAAGGGACGAGCCCAGGAGAGAGAAACATGGGAAAACATGGAAGGGATTCAACCATTGACCAAAACACATCAAAACAACATGGGCATCCTTACAAACCCATTCCTTGACATTTTTAAACATGCTGGGAGAGAATGCGAGCCATTCTTCATTAAAAACGGTGGTTGAAACGTCATTTCTGTCCATGACCACGTGCCAGAGGTGTTTTTCAATTTTATCTCTCCAAACTCCATCAAAATGCAAAAATGACCCTAGAATCTTGTAGATAATTTCACCAGCTTTCCATTGATATAAAGAACGTGAAAAACTGAGCTCTGGATCGAAAGATATGGCCATTTGAAATTTTAGGGCAAAACAGGGCCAAATCGGGTTGGCGGGCAAAAATTTGAATTTTTTCACCTTTTTGGTCATTTGGAAAATTTTCCAAAATTTCCCCACGCTCCACCATTCCAGGTGCCATGTGGCACATTTTATTGGGCGCGGGCCCATCCTGCTCCATTTTCCTTTTTTGCCTTTGGAAAATTTTCCAAAATTCCCCGCCGGGCCGATGAGTTGGGACACGTGGCAAAATATTGATTGGGCGCGGGCCTGTCTTTCCTAAATTTTCCGTGGGTCACTTTGATATTTTTGACCTGGACACATGGCAAAACCCCATTGGATGTGGGTTTTTTCCTTGGGGCTTTTCTTCCATTTTTGGCGCCAAACACGTTTTTCCATTGGCTCGCATTTTGGGGGTTTTCCTTTTAAATTTCCTTTGTTTTTCTTGGGAAAATTTTCCAAATTCTCCCCGCCCTCCACCTTTCCGAGACACTATGGCGGCATATCATTGGTCACGGGCCCTCTTAAATTTTACTTTTTTCAAACACTTTGGGAAAAAATCCCAATTTCCTCCCCTCCGCAGCTCCACCCTCCGGACACGTGGCAGATATGATTGGTTGGCGGGGCAGCGGGCCAAAAATTTTCTCCTTTGAAATTTGGCAAAACACTTTGCCAAAAATCCAACTTCTCCTCCGCCTCCACCACTCTGGCTCATAGGACACGTGGCACATTTTTATTGGCCACGGGGCTTTCCTTCTCCAAAATTTTCCATGCACCAACACTTAGCCAAAATTTTCAAATTTCTCCCCTGGACACGTGGCATTACCTGATTCGTCCACGGGCCTGCGGGGAAAATATTTCCTTTGAAATTTTTGCCAAAACACTTGGTAAAAAACCAAGTTCTCCTCCGACCCCCGCCACTTCCTGGACACGTGGCAACATCTCATTGGCTGCGGGCCTTTCAGGGGAAAATTTCCCACAAAAACTCCGCCGAGCCATAACTTCAAAAATACATGGAGTTAGGAGGAAAACTTTACCTTTCTGGAAAGCTGAGAAAGAGCTCTATCCAATGGTGTCATTTCCAAAAGGTTTTGAGTGCCTGAAAAGAAAAAAATTATGACTGAGGCACAAGAGAGGGAAGAATGAAAGGAGTTAGCCACAAAATGAGCAGGGGGCACATTTTGGATAACAATTTTGGTGACTCAGAGGGGTCATCTGCCTGCTGGATGAAGTTACCAGTTGCCTGAAGCAATCCATTGGGCATGGAGTCATCATTTTCTCTGTTTGATACCCCAACTGACTAGAACATTGCAAGGAGGAAGATGGAATATCACCTGATGGAGCAAGGCCTGCAAACACATCCCAGGAACAGCAAGCTTGTGCCAAAGCACTTAGGGAAAGAAAACTAACCTACAGCAAAACAATGTGCACAAGCACTTGGAGGAATGAAAACCTAAGCTAATATTTACAAGGTGGAGAATTTCCCTTTAGTAGCAATGCTTTAGATGGATTCCATTGACTGGAATCTGCAGTTCTTCACCATCCAATGAAGACAATTGGAAGGCATTGTTGTCCTTACACTTTGTGACCATGTATGGGCCACTCCAAATGGCATCAAATTTTGAATGCCTTCCCGGTTTTTCTCTATCTGCATCCCATTTTAACACTAGATCTCCAACTTGGAAGGATCTATTCTTGGCCTTTCTATCAAAGGTCTTCTTTATCAAAGCCTGATCCTTCTCCATTGCTTGGGATGCCTGATTTCTGATTTCTTGGAGCTCCATCAATTCTGCATATCTAACCTCCATGGGCTCAAACTCCAACAACTCCAACTGTTTCATGAGTTCCAATGTTGGCAACTCAAGTGACATGGGCAAAACTGCCTCTCTCCCATAAACAAGCTTGAATGGAGAGTTACCGGTAGATCTCTTGGGAGTTATCCTATCAGCCCATAAGGCTGATTTCAATTTAGTATGCCAAGATGTCTGATTTTCATCAAGAGTCCTCCTAATGATCCTCAACAAGTTCTTGTTTGTAGACTCATCCTGGCCATTACCCTGAGGGTAATAGTTTGATGAAGTACTTAGGTAGATCCCATTCTTGACAGCCCATTCAGTCACCTTGGATCCAATGAATGCCAATGCATTATCTGATATTATTGTAGCTGGTATGCCAAATCTGGTTGCTATTCCCTCATAGAAGTCTAGGATGCTAGATTCATTTGCTTCCTTGAGTGCTACTGCTTCAGTCCACTTAGTGAAGTAATCTATGGCTGTTAAAATCCACTTGTGCCCTTGGCTTGAATTGGGATTAATGACTCCAATGAAGTCTAAACCCCATTGCATGAATGGCTGGTCAACTGAAATTGGATGCAATGGAAGGGCAGCTAGCCTCTCTTTACCTGTGAAGAATGCACAATTCTTGCACCTCTTGATCCATGCATAACAATCACTGAAAATCTTGGGCCAATAATAACCAGCCCTCATGATCTTTAGAGCTGTCACTCTTGGTGCAAAATGACCACCAGCTGGTCCACCATGGAACTCTTCCAACACCCTATGAATCTGATTTGTACCAATGCATCTCAGCAGTACTCCATTCACATCTCTTTTGAACAAAACACCATCAACAAGGGCATATGGGACAGCCTGCAATCTGAAGTGTCTTCTTTGGGTCTTGTTCATCTCTGGAGGGCATAGGCCTGTGCTTAGGAAGTGCATTATACCTTGGGTCCAGCAAGGAGTGGGGACACCATTATTTTCCTCTTGAGTGCTTCCTTGCTCATGGCTGTCTTGCAACGCCAAAACAACCTCCTTCTCATTGCATGCTTCCTTTTGTTTTCTCAAAATCAGCTGCTCACACAATCCTTTTCCTCTGACCAACTTGGTGACTTTGATCTCTATGTCATACTCCATGACACGAGTAATCCAACCTGCTCTCTTTTCATTCAAGTCTTTGTTGAGGAGGAAGTCTTTAACTCCCACATGAGAAACCAACAATTGAACCTTGTTGTTTGAGACTAAATGCTTGAATTTCTTCAAGCTTCTGATTACTGCAAGAACATGCTTCTCAATGAAAGAATATCTCACCTCATAGTCCTCCAGGATTTGGCTGAAGAAAGCAATTGGCTGCTCATCATTGTCCTTGTTCTGCTGTACCAAAATTGCAGAAATAGTATCATCACCCCCAAATGCATAGAGGATGAAATCCTTGGAGAAATCCGGGTTGATGAGAGTTGGGGCTTGAGAGATGGCTTCTTTGATTGCTTCAAAACTTTCCTTGCCTTCTGCTGTCCATTTGAAAGCCATGCTTTTCTTTAACATCTTGGTGATAGGCTTGACAAGGGCTGCAAAATTTGGGACAAACCTCCGAACAAAATTTATTCTCCCCAAGAAACTTTGAAGGGCCTTCTTGTGGCTTGGCAATGGCAGTGCTATTATTACTTTAACTCTTTCTGGATCAATTACTAATCCTTCTTTGGAGAAAATATGGCCAAGGAGCTTTCCTTCATGGGCTAAGAAAATACATTTTTTAGGATTCAAGGAGACTCCAAACCTTCTGCACCTTGTGAACACTTGTCTCAAATGAGAGAGGTGGTCTGCTGTATTTTTTGAAAAAATAGTGATATCATCAAGATATATCAGCACTATGTTGTTAATCAAACCTTTGAACGCCATGTCCATTGCTCTTTGGAAGGTAGCTCCAGCGTTGGACAGCCCAAATGGCATTTTCCTGTATGCATAAGTTCCCTATTTGGTTGTAAAGGCTGTCTTGAACTGATCTTCTTCCTTCACCATAATCTGATTGTACCCTGAATAGCCATCAAGTAGTGAAAACCTCTCGGAGCCAGCAACAACTTGCAAAATCTGCTCCATGGAAGGAAGTGGATAATGATCCTTGAGAGATGCTCTATTCAAATCTCTGAAGTCAACACATAATCTGATTTCCCCACTCTTCTTTTTGACTGGAACCAAGTTGGCAACCCAACTAGAATGCTTGATAGGGAATATGATTCTTGATTCTATCAACTTATTCAATTCTTTTCTCATGAGAGGCTCCATGTGTGGATTGACTGGCCTTTGTCTTTGCCTGATGGGTTTAGTACTTGGATCCAATTCAATGGTGTGTTGAGCTAACTCAGGATTGAAACCTTTCAAATCTTCATAGCTCCAAGCAAACACATCAGGGAATTCTTGACAAAGTTGTATGAACTCATACCTTTCTTGCTCAGTTGTCATCTTACCAATTTGGAGTGATTTGTCTTCTTCCACCGAGATGGACACTGAATCTTCTCCCTTCGCTTGGATGTTTTCTTTCTCCTTCCTAAACTGATCATTAGGATTGAAAATGGACTCCAAAGTAATAAGTCCCTTTGGTAGTTTGTTGGTTCTCAGCTGCACCACTTGGTCACCATACTGCTGCTCCAACTTTTCCTGATTTTTAGCTGAGAACTCAGCCTCTTCTTGCAAGAAATGGATGATTTGCTGATCATTTTCAAACACTTGCCAACTTACATTGTTGTCTGGCACTGAAGGCCTCACAATCACATGGATGTTTGGCTGTACCTTGTCTTTTTGAATGCTTTCAACAACGTCAAAGGCTGCCCCAACTGCTGCAAGCCTGTCAGCAGCTTGGTTCTCTTTTCTAGGAATGGATTTTATGCTAAAGCCCTCAAAATCTTCAATGAGGTCCCACACCCTGTTCTTGTAGCACTTGAGTAGATCATTCTTGACAGCATGCTGCCCCTTAACTTGGTTGACAATCAACTCACTGTCACCAAAGACTTCCAAGTTCTTTATTCCTCTCTTGATTGACCAATCCAATCCTTGCACCAAAGCTTCATATTCAGCAGTGTTATTAGAGCATGCAAACTGGAATCTAAAAGCTGAATAATACTTCACTCCTTAAGGTGAAACAAGCATAGCTCCCCCTCCTGCACCTTGTCTACTCCTTGATCCATCAAAAAACAACTGCCATACCTCATTGTCATCCTTGTGGTCTGGCTTGGTGATGCTAGGAATAGGCTGATTTTCTTCATGCATGCAATAGACTCCTAACTCAGATTCTTCTATTTCTTGATAAGGATCAAAAGCATGCACCTTGTTTGCCCATTCATCAAGAGTTAGATCTGGGATACTTCCAACCTTGGTGTCAGCTTCATCAGTGCTTGGGTGATCTTCTTGATCAAACGCTGAACAATTGGCATTGATCTGACTTGGAGTGTAAGGCTCAATGTGAAAGTTTGCAATAGGTTCAGATCTGATTGTGGCTTTGGTTCCATATCTTGTTCTGAACAACATGTGTGACCAATCAGCAGATAAGTAACCTCCAATCTTAGCTGTGAAATCCCTTGACAAACATAGGGCAAAGAGTGGTGGAAGGTCTATTACTGAGACATCTTGCAAAACAACCACGTTGGGACAGGCATGCAAAGTAAGACTCAAGTTTTTAATCACTCCAACTGTTGTTACTGCTGTCCCATCCAATTGCACTACCCCTTTGGATATGGTTTCATACTGAATTCCCAACTGATCAGCTATTTGCTTGGGCATTACTGAACTACTTGCCCCGGAATCAATCATGCAATTGTGTACTAATTGATTCCCAATGATCAATGAAACATAGAATGGAGGGGGCTTCAACATTTTACCTTGCTGTCCTCCATGATTCCCCTCAGGCTGGGCAGCATTTGTGAGCACCTTCTCTTGCATTTGGACTTGCTGATTTGAAGTTGACCAGTCCTTCATGGCAGCTTGTAGCAAATCTCTTTGGCCTGGGATAGATAGTGATTCCCACATTGATATGTTTACATTTGTCTTCTTCATCTGATCAATGATATTGAATGGAGATGAAGTATCCTTTGCTGTCCCTTGGCCTGCACATTCATTCCTTGTGTATGGGCAGCAACAACTGGCATTTGAGTTGGCCTAGGAACTGTTTTAGGCAGTCCTTGTGTGCTTGGGATTGCATTTTGTTTGCCAATATTTGTGGAGTGATAGAAGGTTGTGGATTGCTTGGAGCTAATGGCTTGTTCTCCACCCAAATTTCTCCTCTTTGACCTTGTGTTGGCTGCAACACTTTGGGAAACCATTTGATTCATGCCACAAAAATCTTCTGCCTGCCAGTTTACAAGTGTGGTATCATTTGGAGCTGATTGCTGCTGGAATGTTTCTTGTTGTTGGTCATTTCTTTGACTACCTTCACCCTCCACACCAGTTGTTGTCACCATTAATGCTTGATTCAAGGCACCGTTGAAGCACATGGATTGGTTATGAGGTTCATTGCATGGGAAACACCAATCATACTCTTGAGCTATATTGTTTTGTACTGGCACTAATGCTTTAGAGGCAAATGTAGCATTGGGATTATAGGGCTGAAATGGTCTATTGGCAGGAGGCCTTGCTTGATTTAGATTTGCAGCTGGATTGGGTGGTCTTTGGGGTTGGTATGGCTGCCTGTTAGGCTGAGCTTGGGGCTGGAAAGAAGGTCTAAAACCTTGGGCTTTCTGCCTCTTGAGTGTAACCAGCTCATTGCCTAGATTTTACAGCTGCTTCATGACTTCTTGAAGTTCATTTGAGGCATTAGAAGATGAAGTAGAAGCTTCATTCGAATTCTGATTTCTAGGAGTGGGAATAGGACCTGAATTAGGCACTTGATTAGTACTTGGGCTCTCTAAACTTGGAAACAATGGCATTGGAGGCCTAGGAGCTACCTTGCCAGCTTGAATCAAATAATTTTCAGCTCTAATGGCAATGCTATAAGCAACGGGGATAGTTGTTCCTCCCATGGATTGAATTAACATAGAAATATCAGAATTTAAAGCTTTAAGGTAATAAAGGAAAGCACCTTCTGCTGTTGGCCTGACTGCCACTGGAATTCTCTCCCAAGTCCTTTGAAATCTGAAATTAAAATCAGTCAGCTGCTCATTGGGAGCTCTCTTGATGGTTGTCAGCTGCTCCAAAAGGGACAAGTTGTCTCCCTTTTCTCCAAACTGCTCATGGAGGGCTATACATAGCTGATTCCAATTTTGAATAGAACCTGAGGCAAGACTCCTGAACCATTGCAAAGCTTTCCCTTTGAATGAAGATGCCAGCAATTTGACAGCAACTTGCATCTCATTGATCTCATGGATTGCACAAATGTTAGCAATATCCTTGACATGATCACCAGGAGTGGTCTGATTTTCTCCAGTGAAGTATGGAATGTTCTTCAATGCTGCAACTGGGATTGGATTTTGTGCATTGAGAGCAAGTGGGCTGCTGCCAGTGAAATTGACATAGGGGTTGTTTTGTGCCATTCTGATTGGCCTTAGAACCCTTGTGGATTGAATGAAAGGCCTACCAGGTGGAGGAGTTGAGAGAGTTCTGTTTGGTGGAGATGGAGACCTTTGAATTCTCCTCCCTCTTTGCCTTCTTCTTGGAGATAACTGCAGATATTCAAACAACACCTCTTCTTCTCCAGCTCTTGACCTTGTAGTGATTCTTCTCATGAGTTTTCAGGCCTGCACTGCTAAAACCAGCTGATTCTTCTTCCTTGGAGTCGCCAGATGTGTAATTTATAGCTCTTTTAAAGCAAGAAACTTGCAACAAATGCACATCATTTTTGTTGCAATGAAGATGAATACCTCTAAGGTCCCACCGGGCATGCCAAAACTGTTGTTGCAAATCAGCAGCACCCCTGGATGTTGATCAGATTTCTAGTTTGATCATACTAAGCATCCAGTGTGATTGCACAACATTGAATCCTTTCCCCAAGTGTGGGACTTGTAAAATGGAAAGGAATCTCCAGTTTAGAGGCTGGTTCCTCAACTCCTCTGATCAGATTTATCACTTACAAGTTGCAGAGGTTTATATTCCTAATCCTACTCTAAATTCCAAAGGAGACAGAGATAGAGAATGCAAAAAACTAAAACTAATGCTAATAGGTGATGCACCAAATGAGTGGTGAGCATTTCTCACTTCTGCAGATTGACACAATCATAAAATGCAACAAAAAAGCATGCACAAACTGATAACTGTAATGAAGAATCAGAAATTAGTCAAACAACACTAGCAGAGGATGGAAAATTAATCACAGGGCCTGTATTGTTATTTTAACATCAAAATCACTTGCATTACAACACCTGAGAGGAAAAAATGAGTTGCATTTCTTAGAAAAGGTCTGATATTCCACCAAAATCACTTCCAAGGTGAGAAAGGGGACCTGCAATACACAAAAAATGTTCAACCCTTTGAAAATGAGCCAAATCTGGCTTTTACAGTGCAAGGGACGAGCCCAGGAGAGAGAAACATGGGAAAACATGGAAGGGATTCAACCATTGACCAAAATGCATTCAAAACAGCATGGGCATCCTTACAGACCCATTCCCTGACATTTTTAACCATGCTGGGAGAGAATGCGAGCCATTCTTCATTAAAAACGGTGGTTGAAACGTCATTTCTGTCCATGACCACATGCCAGAGGATTTTTTGATTTTATCTCTTCAAACTCCATCAAAATGCAAAAATGACCCTGGAATCTTGTAGATAATTTCACCATCTTTCCATTGATATAAAGAACGTGAAAAACTGAGCTCTGGATCGAAAGATATGGCCATTTGAAATTTTAGGGCAAAACAGGGCCAAATCGGGTTGGCGGGCAAAAATTTGAATTTTTTACCTTTTTGGTCATTTGGAAAATTTTCCAAAATTTCCCCATGCTCCACCTTTCCAGGTGCCACGTGGCATGTTTTATTGGGCATGGGCCCATCCTGCTCCATTTTCCTTCATTTTTCACCTTTGGAAAATTTTCCAAAATTCCCCGCCGGGCCGATGAGTTGGGACACGTGGCAAGCGCTGATTGGACGCGGGCCTGTCCTTCCTGAATTTTCCATGGGTCACTTTGATAATTTTTTGACCTAGACACATGTCAAAACCCCATTGGATGTGGGTTTTCCCTCTTAAAATTTCCTTGCGGGCTTTCCTTAAGTTTTGGCACCACCTGGACACGTGGCGAGATTCTATTGGCTCGCAATAAGGGGGCGGGCTTTTCCTTTGAATTTTCCTTTGTTTTCTCCTTGGGAAAATTTCCCAAATTCTCCCCGCCCTCCACCACTCTGAGACATGGTGGCATATCATTGGTTGGGGCCCTTGGGGAAGCATTTTCACTTTTGCGCAAACACTTTGGGAAAAAATCCCAATTTCCTCCCGCTCCGCCATCCAGCTCTGGTGACACGTGGCATGATATTTGGTTGGCGGGGGGCAGCGGGCCAAAATTTTCCCTTTTGAAATTTGGCGAAACACTTTGCCAAAAATCCAACTTCTCCTCCACCCTCCGAAACTCCCTCTAGCTCCATAGGACACGTGGCATGTTTTTATTGGCCGCGGGCCTTCCTTCAAAATTTCCATGCGCCAACACTTAGCCAAATTTTCAAATTTCCCCCTGGACACGTGGCATTACCTGATTCGTCGGCGGGCCTGCGGGAAAAAATATTTCCTTTTGAAATTTTGCCAAAACACTTGGTAAAAAACCAAGTTCTCCTCCGACCCCCCGCCACTTCCATGGACACGTGGCGGCATCTCATTGGCTGCGGGCCTTTCAGGGGAAAATTTCCCACAAAAACTCCGCCGAGCCATAACTTCAAAAATACATGGAGTTAGGAGGAAAACTTTACCTTTCTGGAAAGCTGAGAAAGAGCTCTATCCAATGGTGCCATTTCCAGAAAGGTTTTGAGTGCCTAAAAAGAAAAAATTATGACTGAGGCACAAGAGAGGGAAGAATGAGAGGAGTTAGCCAACATCATTTCCTCTCACACATTCGAGAACTTAAGTTACCAAAGAACATAGTGTCACCACCACCTTTCACCCTTCGATCATTTAATGATCAGCTGGCAGTTACTTTAGGAACTGTGGTCCTGCCCATTCGGGTAGGTAAGAAACTGCTTCACGAGCTTTTTTACATTGTTGAAGGGAAATTCCACTACAATATGATCCTCAGACACTCCTAGATTCATACAATGCATTGTGTCCCATCAACCCTCCATCGATGCTTAAAATATCAGTATGAGGGAAAAATCTATACTCATCCAGGAGATCCTTTTCCTTCCGCACAATGTGACATGACCACAGGGTCTGCCCCTCCAAAGGAGAATGCTTGTTCTCCTGATGAGGCTTCATCCTCTTCCATACCTATAACAAAACTACCAGATTTACAAAATCTGGAAGAAACGTTGCAGCATTTTTCGCTAGGAGAGCTTCCTCTTCTCTCTTTTGACGCCCATCTCAAACCTAATGAGTATGGTAGACCAGACAAACAACCTGAATATCAGCCAGGTCTTGGTCGCATCATCACCATTGGTCTACCCAATCAACAGACTAACTTCATCTACGGTGGTCTTGATACACCTCACTATCATCCAGATTCTCCCCCTAGGGCCAAACCCTATTCAGTAGGGTTTGATTGTCTACAGAATCCCGCATTCGCAAAAACTTATCTATATCGATGCGCGTGGAAGGGCTTTGGCCTGGGAAAGTATGAACAGGGTGTGCATGACCTCGCATCCATTCCAACTCTTAAACCACATCAAAAATTTGGTTTAGGGTTTAAACCTCTCTCAAAAGCCACCATCACCATTCTCGATGAGCCTCTTTCCATTGAGGAACCATCTTCTCCCGTCAGGTCAGAAGCATCACTTGATGTGGATGACACCATTTCCATCCCACCTAACTTTTTTTTTAGTCAATACCATTTCCTTAGGTCCATTGACCTATAAAACTAATGGCAAATCCACTTCCATACCATTAGTCTTCCCTGAAATAGTTGGAGACGACTCTCCCACTATCAACACTATCCACTATGTGGATGATGATTCTGTCCTCACCTATCTGGGGGCAGAGGATTCTTATCTTCCTAAAACCATTCCTTCTGACACGTCTACACTTCTCAACGAAGCCACTGTCGACCTTAATATAGGGACTTCTAAAGACCCTCGCATCATTAAGGTCGGCCAATCTCTTAATCCACAGGAGTTAGGAGACTTCACCACCTTTCTTTCCAACCATCACCAAGATTTTTCTTGGTCATATGAAGATATGCCAGGCCTCGATCCTAATATCATGGTCCACAATATCGTTACTCTTCCAGACATCAAACCGGTTAAACAAAAATTACGTAAAATGCATCCTCGTGTAGCCCTTCTTGTTAAAGAAGAGTTGCAGTGCTTGCTTTCCGCTAACTTCATCCAACCCATTGACTATCCACAATGGGTTTCAAATGTAGTACCAGTAACCAAAGCTACTGGGAAAATTTGAATTTGCACCGACTTCCGGGATCTTAATCTCGCTTGTCCGAAAGATGATTTTCCTCTACCTAATATCGACCAACTCGTGGATTTAACTGCAGGTCACGAGATGCTTTCTCTTATGGATGGTTTCTCTGGATATAATCAAATTCTCATCACACCAGAGGACCAGCATAAGACTTCCTTCATAACTCCTTGGGGGACTTTTTGTTATCGTGTCATGCCTTTCGGTCTTAAGAACGCAGGAGCAACTTATCAACGTGCAATGACCTACATCTTCCATGATCTCTTACACAAAACTATGGAAGATTATGTCGATGACCTCCTCGGTAAATCCAAACACCGTCAGGATCATCTTTTCATTCTTGCACCTCTCTTTGAGAGGCTCATTCATTTTTGTCTTCACCTAAATCCATCTAAATGCATGTTTGGCATTCTCACTGGTAAACTCTTAGGCTTTATCATTTCTATTAGGGGCATTGAAGTTGATCCCACAAAAATAAAGGCTATCCTTGAGATGCCTCCCCCTTCTAACTTAAAGCAGCTCCGTGGTCTTCAAGGATGCCTTCAATCAGTGCGTCATTTTATCTCACAACTATCAGACCGTTGTCAACCTTTTCATCATCTCCTCCGTAAGAATGTTCATTTTGAATGGGATGAGCATTGCCAAAAGGCCTTTGATGATCTCAAAGCTTATCTTCTTTCTCCACCTGTGCTTACACCTCCACACGAGGGGGAGCCATTCTATCTTTATATTTCTGTGACTGACCATGCTCTGGGAGCCATGATCTCGCATCGGGATGCTAACGGTAAAGAACAAGCCATCTATTATATCAGTCGCACTCTTCATGAGTATGAAACACGCTATTCTGAAGCTGAAAAACTGTGTTGTGCTCTCTTCTTCGCAACTTCTAAACTTCGTCACTACCTCCTTAATCACAAAACTTATATTGTTACAAGTGTCAATCCACTCAAGACAATGCATGTGAAACCTTATCACAATGATCGTATCACTCGTTGGCTCATGCTCATGACAGAGTTTGATCTCGAGTTCATCTCACAAAAATCTATCAAGGGTCAGGTCATTGCAGATCAATTAGCTGATACTCCTCTTCCAGACACTCAAATTCCCCCTTGCTCAATTCCCAGATGAGTACATCCAACAAATCAATTTTGTCTTGTCTCCATTTAAAATAAAACTCTTCTTTGATGGGTCCAAATGTCAGCAAGGGGGAGGTGCAGGTTTCATCATGATTCCTCCTTGGGGTGCACCTATCCCTGTCGCACACAAGCTTAACTTTGAGTGTACCAATAATATGGCCGAATATGAAGCTCTTGTTTTAGGTCTTCAAAATGCCATTAATCTTGGCACTCACCATATCGACATCTTTGGTGATTCTGAGCTCATCATTAATCAAGTCACTGGTGTCTATCAATGCAAAAATGATATCCTTCAAAAATATCGCGATATCATTCTCTTTCAACTTCAATCTTTTGATAAATTTACTATCCAAGCTATTCCTCACACTGTGAACCATTCACAGATACAATGGCTTCTTTAGCCTCACTTATTCTACCTTTTACCGAAGACTCGTGACTTTATGTGGTTGTTCAGCATTTAGACCAACCATCTCATCTCAGGCAGTTGACTTCAATCAACGCCATCACAACCAACACTCAAGATGAGTGGTATCAACACATTTTTGATTATCTATCCCATTCAGTGCTTCCTCCAGATCTGACTTCCAATGGCAGAAGATATTTTATCCTACGCGCTAATCGCTATACTATTCTGGGTGGAATCCTCTACAAACATGGTTTTGATGGTATTTTGCTTCGGTGCCTCAAAACCCCTGAATCATCTAAAGCCATCCAGGAAGTCCATGATGATATATGTGGTGTACATTTTAGTGGCTTGGCCATAGCTAAACACATCTTACATTTAGGTTAGTATTGGCCTTCTCTTAATCGAGACTGTTGCGAATACACTAAGAAATGTGTCAAGTGTCAACAACATTCCAATCTTACACATATCCCTAGTCAGGCTTTGCAACCTGCAGTGGATTTGTGGCCTTTTTCACAATGGGGTCTTGATCTCATCGGTCTCATCAATCCCCACTCTTCACAGCATCATCACTCTATCATTACTGCCACAGAATACTTCACTAAGTGGGTGGAAGCTATTCCTCTTTCATCAACCAAAGCTAAACCCATTGTTGATTTTGTCTATCAACACATCATTTGTCGCTTTGGTGTCCCACACAAACTCATCACAGACAATGGTAAATCTTTCAAAAACATCGATTTACAGAACCTTTGTGATGCTTTCAATATCAAACTCAGCTTTTCTTCTCCATACTATCCCCAAGCTAACGGCCAAGCTGAGGCTTCCAATAAAACTTTGCGTAATATCCTCGCAAAGGTAACTAGTCGAGCTGGTAGGGATTGGCATTTACATATCCCTTTTGCTCTCTGGGCTTATCAGACTAGCATTCATACTCCTACTGGTGCTACTCCCTTCTCTCTCATCTATGGGTCTGAGGCTGTCCTTCCTTTGGAAGTCCAGATTCCATCTCTTCGTGTCTCTCTCAGAGAATTTGTCTCTGATGAGGACTATCATCAAAATCATCTAGCGCAGCTTGAGTTGCTAGATGAGCGGCATCTCAATGCTCTTGAGCATCATCAAGTCTATCTTGAGCATGTCAAACGTGCTTATAACAAGCACTTGCAGCACCGTGACTTCAAAGTTGGTGATCTTGTTCTTAAAGAAAACCAAAATGTCACTACACTAGAACGGAGTCAGCGTGGTAAGTTTGCTCCTAACTGGATGGGTCCGTACGTAGTCACTCATAAATATGGGTCTGGGGCTTATCATCTATCTTCCATGGATGGTGTACCTGAAATGGAACCTCTTAATGCCTTTGCATCTAAGGCCCTTCTACTGTTAAAATCTATCTTACATGATCTTGGTCGCAAAATAGATCTTTCATCCATCTACAACCGGTCATATTTTGTAGTGATTTGGAACTATGTGGTTCTCCAGGTTATGTCTTTTTTACCTTAAATATGGGTACCGCGGCTCTACTCATGGCATTTTTATTATGGATATGTTCCTCCTCATGGTAGGAACACCTTAATCACTACTTCATCTGTCCTAAGTGTTTATCTTAATCAAATCTACTCGGGGCATGAGTACGCATTTGTATACATTTTCTTCCCCTCTATCTGATCTATCTGGTCTAAACTCAGCTTCTTCCAAAGCTCCAAAAAAAAAAGAGAAAAGAAAAAAAGAGATGCTATCCTAAAATTCCAAAAGATAGACTGATCCCTCGAAGGACAGCTATCCATGCCTTATCAAATAAATCAAAAAAGCATAGACCATTCCCTTGAAGGATGGCTATCATCAAATTCAAAATACAGACCGATCCCTTGAAGGACGACTGTTTATTTCATGAAATTTTCAATGCTTCTCACATTGATCAGCCTTTGCAGTAACAAACTTCCCCTTTGGCCAGTTTGTTCACCTTTTAGCATCATTGAAAGACTTCCCGTATCGATCAGTCTTTCTATATCTAGCAAACTTCCCGCATTGATCAGTTTTCTCTTCTATCAAAAAAAAAATCATGAAGCTGAGATTTAAGACCTTTTTCGATCATATGGAGACCCTATTTTCCTAATATGAGCACATATTTTGTCCTTCATATATTTTGACGAGATACATACTTACTTCTCATTCCATCTATCTCTTAGATCTGGTTTGTGACTAACTAGTGTCAGGTTCATTTTATCTGTGTCTATGGCCTTATGTGCATCGTCTTTCGGTTTCCTACCAAAGTCTCTATTTATGGTCGGTTAGGGGCCTAACTTATCATTCTTTTTCCTATCTAGGTGTATTGCTTTTTATTTCTAAACAAAGATAATATCATTACATCCTTTACTGTCACAAGGAACATTTCCCATTATTATTTGTTGTTCATCCAATTAAATTGACATTTAACATGTTAATTTAGTCAAATCTATCATCTATCTATACTCATCTTATCTACTTCATCTAAAACACATCAAAGCATGTATTAAAAACACATGTGAATCCATCTATCTATTTCATTTAATTAACATCTTAAACATGTTTATTTTATCAATCTATCAATCACATCAAATCACATCACATCTATCTACATATCCTCTATAAACATATATCTATGTCCATCAAAATTACACTACATCTATCTATATCTATCAAAATTAAATGCATAAGTACAATCACATAACACAAAAATGATGAATATATATACATGAGTGTCTGTACAAAAAAGAATGGATGGCTTTCAATCAAGCCATCTATATCATACATCAAAAATGCCTTCAAATCGAGGCTACATCAGTATATCGATACAAAAATAACATATCTATATCGTAAAGTCAGATAGGTGGAAGACACTATCTCCTCCACCCTCCTCTGGCCCAGGCTGTCTCTCCTGGCCACCTCCTATCGAGCTAGAAGCACCTGCTGCTGGGGCCCTGCCACCACCTCGATCTCTCCTGGTGCTCCCACCCTCTGATGCACCACTAGCTGCGGCTGTCGCTGATCTCCTCCTCGCACCATAACGAGGCACATCAGGGGCATGTTGTGCCAAGGCATCCTCATAGTATCTCACCTCAGCAAGGAGAGCCTGATAGGTGCTCAGACTCACCATACCGGGTGCTCGTAATGGCGCTGCTGCTGCTGCTAGTGGTGGCCCTCCTGATGCCACACCCTGTGACCCAGACTCTGAAGTGGTGCCTGTATCACCGTATTTGGCCCTGAGGGCCTCTCTGTGCCTATGGTAGTGATCTCTCTGCTGTATCACTGTATCCCACTCTTGACATGCGGTATCTCTCTCTAATATCAGTGCATCCCTCTCCTCCGTCAGAGCTCTAATCTCCTCGAGGGCAGCCTGGTGTGCATGTGTCAGGGCAACATGCTCTCCCTCCAGTCTCTCCAGCACTGCAGCTATGTCCTCCTCATCTGCATCTATGGATGCTGGGAGGTGTCGTGGTAGCTCTGTGGAGTACCATGCCACGTAGCCATCATCCACTCCTACATCATCATCACTATCTGTGGGAGGTGGGGCCTCCCTCAGTGGATCTGCCGGGATCAAAATCGGTAGATCGGTCTCTCTGTTGTCCCGCCTGTATGGCATATATGTGGTCGGGACCATCTGTACTAAACCAAACTACCTCAGCACCCGTATAAATGGGACACACTCCCACATATCTGGCCTGCGGCCCCTAACCACCCTGCTCCATCTCAGCTCCACCAGGTGAGCATCCTGACCGGCCCATGTCGGGTAGACCCAATATGGTCTCCAAATGACCTGAGCATCCTGACCGGCCCATGTCAGGTAGACCCGATATGGTCTCCAAATAACCTGCTCTGGTGTCAGCATCCTGAATCGCTCAGTATACCACTCTGTAGATCTCCCTGTATCTCCCAGGGCCATGTCTACCCACCATCACCAGAATCCATAATCAAGGGCCCCCTCTGCTACTGGCATCCATGGAAGCCCTGATGGCCTGATCACTGCTATATGCTCATATGCCCAGCAATGGAGCACAAAGCTAACATCAATACCTGTCCACCTGCCTGTGGTGTACATCCATAGCTCATGATATATCTGTGCTACTAGGGCATCGGCAAATGTGAACACCTACCTGAACTCCAGGATGTCACAAACACAGTCTAGTAAAAGCAATGGAAATCTCCCACCTCCTGAATCTGGTAGAGAAAAATAAGAGATCACCATCTGAATCAGCGCTATCCATCTACTCCTGGCATCATCCTGTCTATAATGTGAGGCTATCCTCACCACCCCAGACACTATCTCTGAATCATCTGCCCTATCTCCATACAATCATCCCAGGGCCCTCTGCTGCTGCTCTCGTGGAGTGGTCTCTATCGGGTCCCCGGTGATCGGCAGCCTCAGGATCCTATATATATCCTCATGGGTGATGGTCATCTCACCCGTCCTGAACCAGAAAGTGCATGTCCTGTATCCCATCACCGTATCAGTGCTCGCATCAACTCTACATCTCGAGGCACCCGTCGGTAGTAACGGAAGCCCCCGAGCCTGGCTAGCTCTAGGTGACCCAATCAGTGTCTGTCACATCAGGGAGAATGGTCTCCAGAAGCTCAGGAATAGCATCCCGCATATGTAAAGCCTCTCGTGCCTGCATCCACGACATCAAGAGATGGTGTTAGCTTCTCATTTATTCAAATCGAAACATCAAAAACACATTTACCTACTTTCTAATCTTCCATCCAATCGGCGTCGATTGAGTTCAATCGACGTCGATCTAATTTAGTCGACGTCGATTGAAATTCCAATCGGCGCCGATTGAACCTAATCGGCGTCGATTTTTCCAATCGACGCCGATTGGGAGGCCGAGTGTCCAAAACACTCTGGCCTCCCACTTATCCCTTTTTTTCTAAAAACTAGCATCCTAGTATGCTATTTAACGATAAACATATATACAAGGCTCAGGTAGATCCACTTACCCCAGGTTGTGTCCTCTTCCACTTCTGACTTCTCCCAGAGGCTTCCATGTTGCTCAAAATCAATTTTTGACTCTCTCTAAATCAATCGTCGCGGTGTAAATAAATCGTTCACGTTTCCCTTTCTCATATTTATATGGGTAAAGTATGGTCGGCACCGATTTTTATGGTCGGCACCGATTGGTTTAGTCAACATTGATTTTGGCTTGATCGACGCCGATTGAGGCCAATCATTGCCGATTGGTTTTAATTTTGCCTTTCCACATCACTTTCTTCCATCTCCTCATCTTTTTTTTGCCAAAGTGTTGATGCTTTGCTTGTTTATCTGATCATTATTATCACCTGAGTGTTGCCTTTTGGCACATATTTTTGATATTATCACCCATTTCGAGTCTGTTCCCTGTACATGGGTCACTCGCATTTGTGGCAGCTTAAAGATAGCGGGTCTGTAGGCACTAACGTCATCTGATTCGCAGACCATCTGGTTGTCCCTACCAATGTGTCACTCTTTAGTTGCTACTATTTTGCAGCCCTCCTTCCACTCACGGGTCTGTAGGTACTAACGTCATCTCATATGAAGACCATCTAGTTTTCCATACCAATGTGAGGTCCTTAGGTTGCTGCCTTTTTTATTGTTTTCATGCGTCATCAATGATCAGATCTACTCCAGATATCTAGCTGGGGCATCCTGCATTCTCATCTACCTTTTTCAAACTTGGGATCGGTTGGTCTTTTGGGATTCATCCCATCCCTAGTTTGAGGGGGATCACATCATCACTTTTTTTCTTTTCTTTCTTCCAACTCCTGGTTTTTGTCTTGCAACTTTTCTTATCGCAAGTTACTCAACAAAAAGGGGCAGAATGTAGACACCTAAAATTGGTTACCCAATTTAGTGTCCCCCTCATTCGTTTACCTTCTCAGGTAACCTGGGGCACCTTTATATCACCACTTCCCCCTTAGGGTATTATTTAAATATTTGATTTAAACATCTATCCTAAGTTTATTATACCCCATTGTGTTTTACCCATGGATAATTAAATATTAACTATTTAATTACACTTTTTACATGTATCTTAACCACTTATCTACCCCATATCAATTCCTAACCTCCCATATCAATTCTATCCATCTATCCCCCCTATTTCTCCTCCCCCCAAACCATGCAGTGGGATATTTCCCATATTTGAGTCAGAAGGATACACTTTCATCTTTCCAAAAATGTCCTTTTGGCCATTTCGGGACCTGTTCCCTGATCGGCGCCGACTGGTACTCGGTCGACGCCAATTTTTTTGGAACGGCACCGATTGTACCTCAGTCGGTGCCGATTATAAATACAGGGCCAGAATTTAGTTCTGGTTAGACAGAAAGAATGACAGAGAGTTTTGAGCATCAAGCCTGAGCATCATCTATCAAGCGAAAGTGAATTCTGTCCAGATCAATCCCTGAGAGGAGTACCGTTACTCTGCTCCTACAACATCGACATCGTGAGCCTCCATCGATCTCTTGGTGACTCTGTTCCTGCATCTAGCTAAGGTGGAGCTTTGTCAGTATCCCTACAGCTCCTGCAGATCCAGCAGACATTGACGATCTAGCCTTCATTGTCCATTTCTCAACCTTCCTGCAATTTTCCCCTAGTCGACGCCGACCGATCCCAGTCGACGCCGATTGATCCTAATCGACGCCGATTCACCCAATCGACACCGATCAGCCTGCAGACAGGTAAAAGAACTCAGGTAACACAAATCCAGCATTGTTTTCACAGTTTCCTATTTTCTGTTGCTTTCTGTCCACTGTTTACATTCTGTCTGTCATTTTTAATCAGAAAATCTAGACATTTACTTACATCTTTTATCATGTATGCTTCTTTCTTTAATTGAAAACATGGACTGACATCCGCCGAGGGAGCTTATCACTTCCCAGGACCCACTTTTTGGGTAGTCCACCCAAATATCTTTTAACATTGTCTTTTTCTGTTAAGTATTTGTGTCTTGCAGGTTTCTCAGATCTACTTTGCAAGATTGCTCGTGTGCACCCATTTTGTCTACATCGGCTTTCTTTTCCATCTACATCTTTGGATCTTGTCTTATCTATCAGGTATTGATTTCATTTGAGTTTTTCAGGGTTTTTGTGTTTAGTTTGGTACATTAACTTGGACAGGTAACAAGCACGGAAATTCTTGATCTACAACACTCAATTGGTAATTGGATTTTCTTATGAAAGACCTCATAGGTCTAATGAATCATAATTTCTTGATGAGCAGATACTCATCTTATTTGGCTTGATGACAACATTTAAAACCTCTACCCAACAAGATCAAACCTCTAACATTATAACAAAACTCGGTCATCAAGATTCCTTTATTAATCATTAAACATAGATCATACCTTGGAAGTCAATGAACTTAGATGTCCTTCATGAAAGACCAACTTGTTGGTGAAGTGTGACTGCCCAATCATTCTTCCACATCACCTAAGGGTGAGTCATTCACCTTGCGAGAGAGACCTAAATCTTAGGAAGTCAAATGACAAGTGTCATAGCCAAGTTTGTCATAGAATCTGACAATTTCATTTACGTCAATGTGGTCATAGGAGTTACATTCCTTAATTGGAATTTCCTACTCCTCTTCTAGTGGAATCATATGCATCAAGTTGATTTCAGATAAGATACTGTACACCTTGATTGAGGATCAAACTGATCATGTACCTTGATATCACCTATTTCATGTTTGATAGCTACAACAGGATACTTCTTATCACTAGAGTCATGTCTTATCATGCAAAGTGTATTTGGATGCTCAACAAATCATTTAACATTGTTTGCTCACTTCTCAAACCTCTAACACATCTTTATGGTTCTTTATGTATGCTCTAATTCTGATTGTAATAATATTCTTATTCCTTCCAACTAAGTTATATGAGAGATAGATAAAAATATCACCTCATCCTTTCACTTTGATCTATATCAATTTTTTCATTCAAATATGAGTAAAACCTTGATCATTTTGTACTATTCAACATGTAGATCAAAGCAAGTACAGATCAAGTGCATTGAAACTGAAATAAATTGTAGGCAATCCTACCCAAGCTTGATGTAACATGTCAATAAAGTAAGCATGAAAAATTCATGGAAAAACTTTGTAATTTCTTTTTATACTAATGTAACACTCTTGTCAAAAATTAGTGCATGTTAAGTGACACAATATTCTATAGAACATGTCAAAAATCACTTGAAAAGCATTCAAATATGCTTTAAATAATTCCATTGAGGATCATTTACATTTTTTTCTTCTTAAATTGCATATGAGTCCACTTCATCTAAACTTCTTCAAAGGTTTCCAAGATGACTCTTATTTTAAGGCCTTTATACTATTTTCCAAGTATTCCGTATATTTTTGTAATATGCAATGTTGATTGACAACCATTACATGATATCCATTACTAGGAATTTTGTGCATTTTCTGTCAATTGATTATCTTACATCATACATCTTGAGATGAACTATTAGTGTTTTGACAAACATGATATATGGATTCATTAAATCACTTCTTATGTAATCAATGTTAACATTAAAATCAATCAATGAGAGTGCCTTTAAGATGCCTTTTCTCATTGTATCTCTTTCTACCTAAATGAAGATCTGAATGCATTTGCATGCATAATAATTATTACTTATAATACCTCTGTTGAGATGTCTGTGCACAAATCAATAACATTTAGACTAACATGTCAGATATATATTTTATTTCAATTCTCTAGGATCCCTGATTGAACTCGGGAAAATTATTTTCCTAAAAAGAAGATTAATCATGTTAACTGTTATTCCAACCCCTCCTAGTAGTGGACTGACATTCAAAAAATAACAGTAGATGTATTTTGAGAAACCATCTAAGTGCTCACCCAGAGTGGTTCCAGCATGGATCATCTAATCAAGGTGATAATGATCTACTTTAGCAAAATGAAACTCCTCTTGAGAATGCTTTCATTCTTGCCTTCTTGTCTCCTTTGCTGTTGTTCAATGGTAACAACAATAATATGCACTCCCCTTGAAGCTTCATTCCAAGAATGAAGTGTTACAAAGTTTGACATTATACCACCTGCCCAATTCAATGAACCCATGACACTAATCCTTCAATTCCCAAGTGATGTTGGCAGGTGAAATTCCTCCTGGTAGTGGTAGTCACATGAGCATGATAAATCCCATCTTCAAGGAAAATACCTAGTGGTTAGCTATTTCTGGAATCAATCATGAGAAAGGAAATATCTCTGTTGACTTCACCATGGATTTTTCAAGAAAACTTAGAGTTAATAAATCTAATGAGTTTTTAACATTTATTGAACCTATTGAAAATCAATAACCTAAAGATGAACCATCCCAAAAGAATGAAAAAATTCAGTCCAATTGTTCCTGGAAATTGGGTAGGGATTAGAAATACAATGATAAGTTTAATACTCTTGAATGAAAGCTCCTGGAAGCAATTAGATTGGGTTGAAAATATAGGAATCTTGGCGTTGAGAATAATGTTGACAGATAGAAATACTAACCCACATGATTGTACAATCATACTAGACTTATGAAACAAATAATTGAAGAGCATAATAGAAAATGAAAGAATAGGACTTCAGCGAATGGAGGGATAACTACCTCTCAATTCAACAAGATCATTCAAAACAGTATTTTGGGTAAAACTATTCAGCTAGCTACTATTTTTCACATTTTTAAAAGAGGTTACTGTATAACAAATTATTCCTGAACAGTAAAGAAGTGTTGTCTTTTACTATGGTGCCCACACTTTCTCATTCTCACTGGTAAAAAAGTGTGGTTACTGGGGAAAATACCTATTCTATGGTTGAAAAGAAGACTTGAAAGAGTTGAACTACTACGCGACAGTATCTTTGACTATTAATGAGGTTACCCTCCAAAGTAGATAATACTGTTGGGAATATTGTATGCCATGTGTATACTATTGAGGAATTTTTTGAATGGAACCAAAATGTCATCACCAATCCGAGCACTATGATAATTCTTCACCGGGAACTCCTCGTGCTATGATTATTTACTAATGCACAGCTCTTAGTTTGGTGGATGTAATCTGGAAACACAACAACAAACATAACACAAGAATACCATAGACTATGATAAGAAGGAATGATGACAAATCTGAAATATCAGTGTAAATTATAATATCAACATGAAATTGTTACAATCTCACCCATGAGGTACTTCAAGTGTTATTAACTCCACTTGCCTTCAAACAATAACTATGGGAGAAACTTCACAATTACACCTCTTAATGGCTTCTTTAACACACCTTCCAAAATGATGGCTTCCTTTACACACTTACTCATACAGTATTTCTCACTACTTCTCTCTATGCTAAATGAGGGGGGTTGGCCTCTTTATTTATAGGAATTCCAGGCTTATCCACCTTATCTCTAAGATAGGATAGGAAATCTCTTCCAACCAATCATATTCCATGCCTAAACTCTTGCCTTTACATGTAGGCTTATCTTCTAAGATAAGATAAACCTTATCATCTCACATGGGTTCCACCTTTTTAGACTTTTCCACAAATAAAATATACAAAATATTTATGACATCGCTCTTTTTCCTTATTACAAATATAATATTTCTAATTCCTATTCATGTAGACCCTACTTCTCTACTTATCCCAACTTTGATATTTTAACATTACCGGACCACTTACGACTAATATTTACTTTTTACAACATTCATATTATACTTTGATTGTTACCATACTCTACATTATTGGCGGCACCGTACTGACGGCGTCATTATCTTCTATCGGACATCACTACTAATTATACTTAACAACATCCTATTCCTAATACATACATTAATAAAATAGAAATTACAGAGGAAAATTTTAATGTCGACAAGTGCTCAGCTCAGAATGAGTAATGTGCTAGTGTGCATGGGTCATTTATAATAAATTCTATGCTACATAATTAGTTATGTTATCGGGACCTCTTTCTCAACTATTTTTAAGTATGTTGCATGATGAAGAAATATTGGTTGACCTTAACAAGTGTTGAGGAGTGAATAGTATTTTTGGAAGAAATAGTCTCAAAGATTTAGCATTGGATATAAATTTGATGTACACACATCGCTTTAGTAGAATATGTATGTCTTCTTATATGAGAGCTCCTTTTGTATTTTTCCCCTAGATCTATACGAGTGGCTGGTTTCTTATGCATATAAAAGGAATTTAAGGTTTGGTACACTTTTCTAGATGTAAGAACAATTCCAGGCCCTCTATGATGGTGATATGATTTTGAAGCGGGATATGGATACTTAGTTCCGTGTAGTTCTAA